>MVAM01000001.1:0-75359 GCA_014825675.1 Cystofilobasidium ferigula
GGGGGGGGGGGGGGGGGGGGGGGGGGGGGGAGGGGGGGGGGGTGGTGGGGGGGGGGGGGGGGGGGGGGGGGGGGGGGGGGGGGGGGGGGGGCGTGCTGGTCGTTCTCGCGCCGACAGCGGGCGCCAGTGGCGAGGGTATGGGGTATGCACTGCTTTTTTTTCTCGTTTCTTTCTTCTGAGTCAACCGCTGCGTCCCCCGCCCTCACATGCATGCGCCGACCGCTCGTCGGCCGCCTGGGAACACCAGGGGCGCCGCCGCCTTGGCTCGTTCCGTGAGTGCGAACGGCGTGCGGAGAGGGGGGGGGGGGGATGGGAGGAGGACGGGTCTGCGTGAGCGCTCGGTATGTCGAAAGCCGGGAAGACGTGGTGGTGTGGGGTCAGGGGGAGGGCATCGCGCTCGATCGTCAGAGAACTGCAGCCCCAAGGCCCCTTCGCCTGCCAGCTGCCGCTCTCCCCGCAACTCGCTCGCTCGTGGGACGACGGCGGACTCGCACGCTTGCGATGCGCCTTTGCGCCGACGACGTGCGTGGGTCCGGAGGCAAAGGGGTGCTGCGCGTGCTTTGTGTGCGGCCGGTCGGACGTCCTTGCTCGAGCGGCCCTCGTTTCAGCTCGATGCTTGCCGCCAGTGCGTGCGTGAGGCCGAGCGGCCGTTGAAGGCGGCCGCGGCGGAGCCGGCCAGGCCGATCTTTGCGCCCCTGAAGCATGGAGGGAGAGAGGGAGAGAGGGAGGGAGGTCAAGGGCAAAGGGACGTCGGAAGGGTGCATAAGGCCGATAGGTCGGCGTGAAGCGGAGCACGAGTGACGGCACCTCTCCCACCGTCTCTTGTCTCCTCCCTCGCGTCCTGCGTTGCGCCCCCTGCGTCTTGCGAGCGCCTGTTTGCCCGGTGCGCGGCGGCGTGTGTGCACGGAGGAAGGGGGCACGGACATGTCAGAGCAGGACGTGCGCGGGCTTGATGAGCGGCTCGAGCGCGATGCGCCGTTCGGCGATGAACTGCGGGGGGGGGGGGGGGGGGGGGGGGGGGGGGGGGGGGGGGGGGGGGCAGGAGCGCCGAGGGGGGACGAGGTCAGCCGCAAGTGCCCACCCGAGCAAAGTCGCGCGCGCGCCGGAGCGAGAAGAGTGGGCGCGCAAGACGACGTACGCACCTCCTCCAGTCCGTCCCTCGTGATCAGCACCTCCTCCTCCTCCTCCTCCTCCTCCTCCTCCTCCCCCGCCGCCGCCTCCCGCCCGCCGTCGCCGCGGGAGAGGCCGACGAGCGCCGTTCCATCCAGCGCGAGCGCGACGTCGTCGACCCTGAGCCGGGCGCGGCGCGCGAGCTCGTCGAACGACGTGCGAACGCCTGCGCGTTTCTCGAGGGGTCATCAGCAGCGCACCCGACAGGTGAGGTGGGAAAGACCAAGGAAGCAGATCAAGAGGCACAGACCATCACTGTCGACCCCGCGCTTGCCCGCCCGCGGGACCTCGCCCAGCATCTCCACCAGCGCGCGCGCGACCTCGCCCTGCCAGAACGCGCGGTAACCCCTCCTCCCCAGCTCGCTCAACGGCCTCTCCGGCGTGCCTACGACCTCCTTCCACACGCTCTGCCCCGCGCCGTCCGCCCCGTGTGCGATGGCGGCGGAGTGTGCGGCGGAGGCAGCGGCGGCCTGCGCGCGCGAGAGCACGTACGAAAAGTCGATCATGAGCCGCCCGAAGCCGGCCTTCTGCCACGGCGGGAAGGTGATGATGCAGTTCAGGTTGAAGCCTTCGTGGCTGATCTTCTCCTGCGAGAGGCGAGTTCGGCTTGGGTGTCAGCGGGCGCGCTGCAGCCGAAGAGCAGTACGCGCGAACCAACCTTGGAGAAGAAGCCGACAGCGAGGTTCGGCCGGTCGCCCGAACCGTCCGTCAGGACGTAGTAGAGGAAGTCCTCTAGAAACAACAGGCGCTTCAGCATGCGCCCAGATGAAAGAGGCGAGTGAGCGACTCACCGACGCTAAAGAAGACAGTCTTAGTGCTGCAGGTCGGCCAGGGTCAGCAGCAGCGCACGTAGCTCAGAACTAAGCAGAAACGCACTGGATGAAGAGCTCTGCGGGATGGGCGCATGTTCCGGTCAACGAACTGTTGATCAGAGTACGAATGTGATACACACTCACTTCCGAAGAGGCTCAAGTTCTGGCAGTACAGCTGCGAAGGCGCTCAAACACTCCGGTCAGCTGCTGGCACTCGACGCAAGGCGGACCGCTCTGACGAACCCCTGCTTCCGCGCCATCTACCTCCCAGATCACACGGCTGCCGTTCTCGTACACTTTCTTGCCGGGCGGGTGGGTAAAATCACAGGCGCGCTACGAAGCGGCCGACGTCAGTGTCAGCCACAGCGCCGCGGCGCAATGGATCGAGGACGAACGCGGTGTTGGTCGAACGACTGGAAGTCCTTCGTGTACTTGAAGCACCCCTGCAGCCACTTGACGTCAGTTCATGGAGACGCAGGCGGCACGAGAGAAAAACAAGGGCGCACCTCGCACAGGAAGAGCTCCCCTCGTACGCCCTCCTCTGCTGCCCCCAGCCCGCCCGCGAACAGATCGCTCGTCCTCCCGTGCGCTCTCAGCGTCGCTTTGGGGACGTGTCCGTTCTGCTTGCCCGAGCCCTTCGCGCCCGCAACGTTATCGAACACGCCCGGCTCGAGCCGGTCGCTCATCGTCGCTGCTGCTGCGTGCGTGGCGCCTGCTGCGGGCTCGCCCGCGGTGAACGACTTCAAGTCGGCGGGGAGGGAAGCAGCTACCGCCGGGTCTTCGGCTGCTGAGATGGGGTAGGGCGAGAAGTAGCCGGTCTGAATGATGTAGCGGTCGTAGCGGACGGTCGTGAAGTTGCGCGGCTGCGAGCCTTGCGGGTCCTGCAGCATAAGACCGGATCAGCGGGACAGCGACGAAACGCTACACAACAAGTGACGCACGTAGATGTCCTCCTCGTACTCTGTCCTCGGCTTGGGCAACTCTTGCGATGGTCCATCCGGCTTCAGCTGCGAAGCGCAGGCGTGTGCTCGTCGATCAACGCCGCCCTGCAGCAGCAACCCGCAGGTAGCTCCCGCACGCACCTCTTCAACCCTGGGCTTCTTCCGGCGGCCGCTCAACTCGTTGCCCAGGCTGCGGCGCTCCTTCTCGCGTCGAACCTCCGCCTTGGTTAGGCCCGCGAGCGTGCTGGAGGAGCTGCTGGGCGTGGGGTCGTAAGGCGCGGACAAGGGCAGCTGAGCTGCTGGAGAAGGGACAAACGCCGCAGCTGGATGAGCGCGTACGCAAGCAGAGCCCGAGACGAAAGAGACGCAGAAGTCAGCGCTGGCTTCAAGGTCGAGCACGCAGCCCAGTCAAGCGAGTGCAGCTAGCTGGAAGGGGGCAAGGGGTTGGAGGCGGTTGACTGACGAGGCTGACCGCCAGCAGGCACTGAGGATCGAACATCCGTCATTCTAGAGGCGCTGATGTAGCTGGTTATCTAGGGCGTTGCAGCGAGGGCTTGTGCAGGTTGGTTTGCAGGCGTGAGGATGCTGTCGGGAGCTCGGCTGTCGTCGAAGCGCAGCTCGAGGATCTCGTCGCGCGCAGACGAGTATTGGGCAGGCAGGGGTACATGTCATCTTGGATCAAGTTAGGCAAACAGGATGGACGAGGGGGGCAAGAGTAATACATGATGGGGTAAGACTAGGAGCAGGAAGGTCGTGGAGGGAAGGCGTCCTGAATCGCGAGTGCCAAAGTGCACGTGTCGCGCAGCGCAGCACGACCTCAAGTTGAGTTGGCCTGAGCGATGAGCTTGGCCTGGTTGAGGAGCGCGCGCTGCAGAGAAGTAGAGAGGACGTCAGTCTGCTGACGCGGATGCAGGAATAACGGAAAGGCGCACGGGCGCGTCGCCTCGGGGCATGACGACCTCGACGAGTGTGCAGACCTTGGCGCTGGCGAACTCCTTGTCGTCCAATAACGCGTCGAGCTCGGCACGCGTGGTGACCCGGTGGTAGGCATGGCTCTTGGGCTGGCCCGGCTTGGGTCGGCCGGCAAGGAAGTCAAGGAGCAGCGAGTGGTTGTAGGGCTGGATGTCGTTGTACTTGCGGTTCACCTGCGCACGTAACAACCCGTCAACATCTCAAAGCGGCAACGGGATGAGAGGGGAGGACTCACGCCGTGAATCTGACGCTCGACCTCGTACCCGTCGTTCTCGATCAGAAAGATGATGGGGCTGAGCTTGTGGCGCAGCATCGAGCCGATCTCCTGCAGCGTCAGCTGGAGTGATCCGTCGCCGACTGCAGGATGTCATAAGGCGCCTGTCAGTACTTGCGACTGCTAGCAATCAGTGAACTGGGGCGCACCAAAGACAATAGTCCTGCCGTTCGTCGCGCGCTCCCTTGCCGCGAGTGCCGCTCCAAGCGCCGCGCCGACCGACCAGCCGATTGCACCCCAGAGGATTTGCGCCAGCGAGATAGCCGTCTTGGGGTACGGGATGTCGAGGACACCTACGCAAGCGGACATGGTCAGCATTGTCAAGCAGCCGACAAAGGTGACAGGACGATGGACGCACCAAACTCGGAAGTGCCCGACTCAGCGATGATGACATCGTTCTCGCCAAAGAAGCGGCTCATCCTCGGCCAGAGAAAGTGGTGCGTAATGGTCTCCTTGCCCCATTTGGAGTCGTCAGCGGCCATGGCGTTGCCCGCGGGCATGGCGGCTGCCTCCTTGCGTTGGTCCTCGGCCTGGCCGATGAGCTCGTTTGTCGGCGTGCTGCCTTTCTTCTGCGGGCGGCCCTCGAGCGCCTCGAGGAGTAGGCTGCAAGCGAAGGGAGGCAAAGACGAATCAGCTCGATGCTCCCGCTTGAGACGAGACGCTTGAAAGGACGCACGGCAGGACCTCGCGGTACGACTGCTGTGGGTACGTCGCGTAGCCAATCTTGATGTGGTCCGAGTGCAACTCGACGACCTTGGAGGCATCGAGACCGTACGAAAAGGAGCCGGTGTTGATGTCGGTCTCAAGCGAACCGATGAACAGGACAAGATCGGAGCCCTCGACCAGGTCCTTGACCGCCGGGAGCGAGTTGGCACCGACTGAGAGAGGACGTACACCGGGTCAGTGCTGCAAGAGGTGATGTGCAAGGCGAGACAGACTGTAGCAACCTCCGAAATTGGGGTGCGTCTCGTCGAGAACGGCCTTCCCCATCGGCGTCTCGAAAAACTGCATGTTGGTCTTCTCGACGAGCGCCCTCGTGAGCGTCTCCATGCCGAACCGGCTCGTACCGGCGTCGACAAGGACGATCGGGTCGGCCGCAACGTCGTAGAGGGTCAGGATTGTCTTGAGGACATGCTTGGTCTGCGGTGAGGGCGAGGGGTTGACACCGGGCGGAGGTCCGATAGAGTGCGGAGCGGGCTGAAGTGCATGGTGCGGGCCGTCGTCAGTCGAAGCAAGTGCAATAGGGACTCGTGACGCACAAGGGGCTTGGACAGTGGCGCTGCCGGGATCTTCGCGTGCACGAGGTCAGTTGGCAGTGTCAGGTAGACTGGGCGACACTGGCAAGCAAAAGTAGGAGGTTCAGCAAGCGCATGAGCGAGTCGCAAGCCGCGCACGAACACACCTCGCGGATGGCAACCTTGATGAGCTCGTCGATGACTTCCGCAGCACCCTCCGTCCGGACGAGCTGCGCGGTGTGTGCCGAGATCCACGCTGACCTGCGAGCAGGGCAGTTAGTCAGCGAGCGGCGCGGCGCAGGAAGACCAGGACGGCTCAACTCACATCGCCTGGAACTCGTTGAAGTGTCCGTCGCCAAGCGTATCTGTAAAAGAGGAGAGCATCAGCAGCGCGTTCGGCGGTACCTCCACAGAGGGCACGGACTCACGATGAAGAAGGGCGCCTCGTGACTGCAGCTGCGGGCAGCGGTCAAAGGCGACGAGGTCAGAACAGGCAAAGCGCTCTCCGACCGCGCTCCCTTACTTTGGTTGAGGGCACGCCGACGATGTGCAGCAGCGGGAGACGTTCGGCCATCCTGACGAGGGAGCAGCTCGTCAGCAACTGCTGGACCGCGAATCAAAGAGAGGACGCACATGCCGGCGACGCCGCAGAGGGCGCTCAGCTCGCCGACACCGAACGTCGTGACGAGGCATGCGAGAGTCTTGCTGATGCGGGCGTAGCCGTCGGCCGCGTACGCCGAGTTGAGCTCGTTAGCGTTGCCGACCCACGTCAGACCGGGCGAGTCCTCGATGTAGTCAAGAAGTTCCAAGTTGAAGTCGCCGGGGACTGCGGAAGCGGCATGGAGAGGGACGTCAAGTCAGGGGCGTGGGGGGTGACTGCGCGCGAGGAGCAGGGGCGACGCACCTCCGAACACGAATTTAGTGTCGAGCTGGACGAGCCTGGCGACATCGAGCGTGGTCAGCTTGAGGTCGGAGGGAAGGTGCGAGCCGAGAAATGAGGGGAGAGGGGGGGCGTACCGGGCGACAATGTACTCGGAGATGGTCAAGAGCTGCTGCTGCTGCTGCTGCTGCTGCTGCTGATCGGGCATGTTGGGCGAGAGTAGTGTGGAGCTAACTGGCTAGCGGTCAGGGAGGGAACGAGCTTGCTGGGGTGAAGGAAGAGGGAGTTTGGTGGTGGGGGAGGAAGGAAGGAAGCATGGTTGAGCGACAGCAGCAGGCAGGGTCATGGGGTGCAGGTCGGTCAGGGGTCACCGCGCGCGCGCGCCCGAGGAGCGCGGCGAACTATATACTAGTCCCACTTGGCGATTGAAACGGCACATGCGGCCGTCAAGGTCGGCTGATGGCAGCGCTACGTTAGCTGATAGAGGGACATGAGAATTACGGTGCGCAAGTGCGCGGTGTGGTGAGTCGGCATGTAGGTCGTGAAGAGGGGAGGAGAGTACAGTGGTCCGCCGCTTGCGCCGGTCGTGCAGCGTGAAGCGCAAAAGCAGGCAGACGTCGCGGAGGAAGGATGCGAGCCAATAGCCGGCCTTCAAGCGGCCGGAGGAGTGAAGACTTCGCCGACTATGTCGTATCGCCCTGGCCGCCTGGCCACTCAGCGATGTCGCAAATGCCGATCCGCCGCTGCTGCCCGTCGTCGTCTCTGAACTCGACGACGTACCGATGCTCATGCTCGGGTAAGGCCATCTTAACGACGCGCTTCTTGTTGCCCGACTCATCCAGCCCAGGAACGACGCGCAAGCCTTCCATGTGTGTGCCGACGACGGATCCGCGGTAGAGCAACGTCGTGTTTGGATAAACCGCGATGATGGACGAGCCGACGGGGTGCGGCGCAAAGTAGGACGGGTGAGCAGGGTCGTCGAGCGTAGCGCCGAGCGAAGGCAGCGGGACGAGCGACCGCAGTGTCGTGTTGTAAGTGCTAAAGGTGCGAAGGCGAGCAAGACAGCGCGGTCAGTGCCGAAGTGACTTCTCCCGAGCACGCACGGAGACCGACCTCTCGCTCTTGTCCGTATCAGCGTCGACCACAGCGTATCTACTGGCTATCGCTGTGTGAGTCGAGTCTCTTTATCTCCCGGCGTAGCGAACGAACGCACCTGTTGTCGTCGTTGCCGACGCGCTTCTTGACGTACGCCAGCATCCAATTAGCGTCCGCTTCGGCGCCCGCCGTCGCTCTGACCTCCGCCGCCTCCTTACGCGCGCTGGCGGCCTTGACAGGCACCCTAAACGCAACCCTTCGGCCGGGCACGAGGGGCAGTTGACCGGCGAGCTCAGCCTTTCGCTCTTTGACGCTGCGCTTGTCCTGCGTGACGTAGTGCTGCGCCGGCACGGGCGGGAAGTTCGTCGGGTGCTGCGGCGGCAAGCTCTTGGGGAGAGACGGCCGCTTGCTAATCCCTGGGGAGGGGGAGGACAGTGTCGCAACTTGAGCAGCGCTCGAATATGGGTCTGCGTGGGGTGTGAATGGCGCCGCCTGCAGAGCGAGAAGGCCCGACGACAACCTGATTGCAGAGTCCAGAATGCTGCAGCCCGTCACGACGACTTCAGCTTCAAGTGCAGACATTTGGGAGGTAGGAGAGCGACGCACGCCAGCTCCGTCTCAAGGGCGTCCTCCTCCGCTTCGAGCTGCTGGACAACCTTCTCCCTGACGCCGAACCCAACCTCCTCCCCCGAGCCCTCCTCGACCAGCGCCAACAGCCGCTCCTCGCCATACGTGTCCTGCATCTTGGTGAGCAGGGCGAGGTGGTCAATGACCTTGAGCCAGAGCTGGAGCTCGGCCGGCGTCAGGGGGCGGTCGGGGCGCTGGACGTCCATCTCGCCAGCTCAGGGCCCTGGAGAGGAGGACAGACCGGCCTAGGGGGGCGGCTGAAGTTGGCGAGCTCGGCGAGGGCTTTGATATGCGCCCGCAATGTCGCCAAAAGAGCTTTTGATTTGAGGAATGGACGGCGGGGGGTGGGCAGAGGTCAGGGCGCAGCTGGACGACCCAAGCGCAGCAGCAGCTTCGGCTCCGCGGACAAGCTGTACTCCCCCCCCCCCCCGGCCCGCCCGCCCAAGTCCACCTAAACGCCTCTTCCGTCCTTTGCCTCAGACGTGGTCAGCATGGCCTCAGCACGCGTCAGAAAGAGGAGTGACCGTTGCGCCTGCGTACGTGCGCCGATGCTCGGAAGGGAAAGAGGAAAGAAACATGAGTACAGTCATGAGGGGTCGTGACACGGAGACGGCGAAAAGATGCGGATCGTGAAAGAGTTCTAGGGGTCGTAAGCTGCAGCGGCAAGGGAAATGTCATGTCAGCCTTCGCTTTCACTTGAGAAAGCGACAAGAGAGAGGTACTCACGACGTAAAGCGGAAGACAAGAGATCGTTAGGCATTGACGAAGGGGACAGGACAGCCACCCTACTCCTCGGAGACACTGCACGAACGAGACAAAGAGCTTGTCAGCACGCGGTTGACGAGAAAAATAGCCCGCAAGGGAGACGCACCGCTCCATCCACTGGCGCAGGGTAGCGCTGAGGACCTCGGGCAGGGCCTCGACATCGCGCAGGACGACGTAGTACTCGAAGGGGAACGTGTCGAGGTACGTTTCCATCGTGAGCTCCATCTGGCCGTGTGCGCCAATTTCGTACTTTGCCGTCTTCATGTTGAGGATCGAGTTTTTGGACTTGGTCTCGGCGCCAGCAGCCGGGGCAGCAAAGCCAGCGGGCTGCGTGTCGGACCGGTGGAGCGAGTCGACGATGAGGAAGACGATCATGACGCGCTGCTCGGCCGCCTTGCGCAGGAGCGTGCGCAGCTTCTCATGGTCCTGGCAGATGCCGTCCGAGATGATAAGCTCGAGCTGCCAGACGTCGGCCGCGGTCGACGACGACGTCGAGCGGCGGTTGCGGGCCTCGGCGAGAACCTCAAGCGAGCGCTCGACGAGCGACAACACGTTGGTCGCCTTCTGGTCGAAACGGAACTGCGACATGACCTTGGCGCCCTGCGTGTCCGAGAAGGTCGACTCCTCGAAGTTGTGCAGCAGCTCGAACGCCTCGCCGAACTTGGCGATGCCGATGTCGCCGACCTCAAGCTTGGTCATGGCCTGCGAGATGAGGGCAAGCGTCGAGTAGGCGAGGTGGACCGAGTGCGACTCGGCCATCGAGCGCGAGTCGTCGAGCGCCAGCAGCACCTGGTATTCACGCGTGCTCGGCCGCGTCCGCCGGAGCCAGATCTTGTCCTTGGTGAACTCGGACGCGATGTACGGGATGATCTTCTTCATGTTGAGGCGCTTGCCGCTGCGGTAGTCGCCCTTGAGGCGCGTTGCGAGCGTCGGCTCGAGGATGAGGCGCAGCTGCTCGCACAGCGTGTGCGACAGGTCGTGCGTGACCGACGTGTAGAGCCGCCACATGGCCTCGGCGGACTCGGAGGACCGGTCGGACTGGAGCCACTGGTTGTTCTTGATCTCGACCTCGCGGTCGAGGGCCTTGATCTCGTCCTCGGTCATCGGCGGCGCATCGAGCTCCTCGATCTCGGCCGGGCGGTCGATCTGCTCGGGGTCCTTCTGCTGGCCGCGCTGGCGAACCTCGGACTGCGTGAGCGCCTTGTCTTCCGACGCGTCGAGCTGCTCAGGCGGCTGAACGATGAGCGGCAGTTCGGCCGGCTGGGGCTTGTCTTCGTCGACGTCCATGTGGGCAATCTCCTCGCCTTCGACCTCCTCATCGGCGATCTTGAGATCCGACAGCGCCTGGACCTGGTCCTCGGGCGCAGGGCCGAGCGCCTGCATGTCCTTGTCGTCGTCCTCCTGGGCGTACTCGACCTCGCCAGGGTCCATGGCGGGGTCAGCCTCGGGCTGAGGTTCCTCATCCTCGGTCGGCGTTTGGATCTGCTCGAACCTCTTGCGAATTTCCTTGAGCGCATCGCCGAGGTTGCGCATCGGGTTGGGCTCGTCGACCTGCTGGGGCTCGGTCTCGTTCTCGGCGCCTTCGTCCATCGGGACGGTCTCGCCCTGGCCGCCCTTGGACTCCGATGAGGTGGGCGGGGGTTGCGAGGCGCTGGGACGCAGCAAGGAGGGATCGTCAGTATATTGCGGAATGCATCATGAAGTAGCCAAGACATACTTCTCGTCTTGCGTCGTGTCGCCAGCGTCGTCCTGGCGCTCTGCAGAGGGCGCATCAGCCTGCTTGCCGGCGTCGTCCTTGGTGCCGTTCTGCTGGTCCATCGACGCCTCCTCCTGGCCCGTCTCGATGCCGGCATCGTCCATGTCGGTGTCCTGGGGGTTCTCGGACGCCTCATTACCGCTCTCGAGCTTGGGCTTGGCGACCTGCGAGTCGGGCTCCTCCTCGTCTTCCTCCGGCACGGCGTCCTCCTCCCCAGCCTCGGCTTGCGCCTGAGCGCTCGGGTCCGCATTCTCGTCCTCGGCAGGCTCGTCCTGCGGCGTCTCGGACGGAAGGTCCTCCTCGCCCTCGGGCTGCGCATCCGGGTCGTCCTGCTTCGAGTCGTCCTGCTGCTTCTTGGAGTCGTCAAAGCCGTCGTCGGCGGGCGGCTGGTCGTCGATGGGTCCGTCGTCGTCCATGGGGGTGTCGTCCGCGCCACCCTCCTCCTCCTTGTCGTCCTCGTCTCCGCCGAGGTCAAGCTCGTCCGGCAGGTCGAGCGTGTCGGCTTCGGGAACGTTGTCAGGCATCTTCTCGCCCGGCCCGCGCTGCTCGTCCGCCTCGGCCTCCTCGTCGTCCTCGGCCTCCTGGTCCTGGGTCGGAGCGTCTTCGTCATCGTTGCCCTGGTCGTCCTCTGGCTGCGGCTGAGGCTCTGGGTCCTCCTTGCCGGACTGCTTCTGAGGCTGCTCGTTCTCCTTGGCGACGAGGTCGGACTCCTGTAGAGCCAGATTAAAAGATGAGGGATCAGTCCGGTCCTGCAAGACGGGTTGTGAACGCAGCGCACCTTGCCCTGCTCCTTCGAGTGGTCCTGGTCCATCTTCTCGTCTTGCTTCGAGTCGTCCTCTTCGCCTTTCTCGTCGCCCCAGAATTTCTCATCGACGGCATTTTCGTCGAGCGGGTCGACGTCGCCAATTTGCTCGTCCGGCGGTGCGTCGTCGTCGTCCTTGTCGTCGTCGTCGTCGTCTTCCTCGGCGTCCGAGCCGTCGGCCGAGACGTCCTCGAGGTCGCCGCCAAAGTCCTCGCTCATCTCGATGGCGCCGCCCTCCTCCTTCTTCTGGTCTTTGTCTTTAGGCTCGGGCTCCTCGCCCTGCAGACCCTCGACCTGGCTCTCGTCCTCGATCTGGTCGCTGACGTTGCCTTCGCCCGAGCCGGCGCCCATGCCGGTGCCGTCCGAAGTTTGGCCCTCGGCGCCGTCGCCGCCGTCCTGCTGCTCGCCCTCTTGCGGCGAGCAGAAGCCCTTGCGGGCCAGGTTGAGCGTGAGGTTGCCGAGGACGTGCGTGAGCTTGAAGACAGTGCCGGTCCACGAAGCAAGCGCGAAGAGGTGGTCCTGGACGAGCAGAGCGTACTCGGCCGCGAAGGGAGCGATGCGCCTGAGCGCACCCTCTGCAACCTCCGACGAAGCAGCCGAGTGAACGACCTGGTCGAGGTGCGAAACGACGGCCGAGAGGCGAAGAGCACGGGTCCTCTCAAGCAGCGTCGCCGTCGCCTTGGTAGGCACATCGGTGTCGACTGGCGGTGCGGCGGCGACCAAATCGTGCATGGCCTTGGCGATGTTGAGGAAGGACCTGACGAGAGCTTCAGACGAGGCGGTCGTCTTGTCGTTCGCACCATCGGCCGCGTTGACGATGGACGGGCCAGGGATGAGAGCGGGTCGTGCCGCGAGCAAAGCGATGACGCCCTCGTAGAGGTGTCGGAACGCAGGCTCGAGCGGGCAGAGACGTTCGAGATCGCCCTGAACCTCGGCGCTGAGCGCCTCGCATTGCTGCAGTGTCTCGATCTCGGCTGAGGAGTAGTAGAACAATCAGCGACAGTCAAGGAGGCTACGCAGAGGACAATTGACGCACAAGACAGGATGACGCGCAATTGGACGCCGTCCAGACGGCTAGCAAGCGCCGTTGTAGCGTCGCCGAGGCTCGTGGCGGACGAGAGGTAGCTCTCGAGGCGCGAGAGCGAGTCTCCAGTGACGGAAGGCACACCGACGGCCTGCTGGTACCGGCGTCGGCCGGCGAGCACCTCACGAAGCGCGTCCGACAGCTGTCGGACGAAACCAGCGGCACCTTGTGCAGTGGTCTGCGCGTCCAGTCCAACGGCACCGACACTAACAGCGGCGTTCGCAAGGGCGAGCTGGTCGAAGCGAGCGACGTAGCGCGTAAGACGCGAGTAGAGGTCGAGGTTTTCCTCGAGGCTGGTCGAGGCAAGCAGCTCCGTCAGAATGATCTCTGCATATGTCAGCGAGTCGCAGTCAAACGCACCTCGAGCGGTTGGCGAGGGCCACAGCGAGAGTGCTCTCAACGAAGCCAACGGCCTTGGTGAGGTCGGGCGTTGTTAGGTCGCTCGAGTGCGACCGCAGCGAGTCTCGAAGGTCGGGCATCGAAACGAGCATGCGGAAGTGGTAGTCCTCGATGCGGACAACCTCGTCGACGAGCGCCTTTGAGTCGTTGGCATTGAGTCGCAGACCCGGAAGCGAGTGAATGGCGATGAGCGACTGCTGGAGGGCGAGAACAGGTGCCTTGACGCGGCTTGAGAAGCCCATCTTGCGCAACTCCTTGAGCAGCGTGCCCCACGCAGTGCGCTTGCGGTTGAGCATATTCTTGATGAACTTGGCGTTCTCCTCAGTGTACGTCGAAGGTGTTTCGTCGGCAAGTGCCTTGGCCGTCGTGACAATCTCGATGGCTGCGTCGTTGATGACGTCGTGCTGCTCGAGACCGAAGGACGGCCGGATGGTCTCCGAGAGCAGGCTCTGGTACTTTTCAAACATCCGCGGGAGGTTTGCCGAGGACGCCGTGATGCCAGTGCTGCCGGGCGTGACGAGGAGGGCGCCCGTGTGGGGGGAGTTCGTCACAGGAGGGCGAATGAGGCCGTCTGTCGGCTTGCGCTGCGACTCAGGCACAGCGAGAAGCGGCGTACAAGGCTGGCGCAAGACCTCCCTGAACTTGCGGATGCAGCGGTGCAGCTGCCGGTGGGTGTGCTGCGCGCTGGCCTTGAGGGCGTGGACGTTGACGTCCTTCCAGCTGGCAAGCTTGATGAAGTCCTTGACGTTCTTCTCGACCTTGTCGCGCTGGGTGCGCAGCGCCGTGGCGACGGTCGACTCGGACAGCGCGTAGCGCGCCGTGAGCGACTGCAGAACGCGCGTCAAGCGCGCCATGCCGCCAAACTCGCTAGGAGTACCGGCCAGGGAGGCTAGGTGGAAGCCGAATGTGCGCAGCATCTGCAGCCGGGGCGAGAACTGGCCGAGGGGACTGGTCGTGATGAACTGATTGATGAGCGTCACCAAGCCCTGGACGTGCGCGTCTGTCGCCTTGGAATCGGGGTCCTCAGCTTGTTCCTTGGCTGCCGCGCGGCCGCCGTGGATAAGCACCTCGTATAGCTTGAACCACCACGACGACGTCTCGTTGGCGAAGTTGAGCGCCTGCGTCTCGAGCAGCTGCGCCCAGCACGACAGCTCGAGCCGTCGCCAATCGACAATAAGGTTCCCGATGTCGGTCTGGAAGCCGGCGAGCGAGTTGTCACGGTTGGCGTACGCCTCCCAGTCGGCCGTGTGCAGCAGGAGACCCTCGAACGCGGCAATGACGCGGACGATGGGGCTGTCGGCCTTGAGGGCGAGCATGGCGGCGCACCGGTCGAGCAGGTGGCGGAGGACCATCTGGTCGGGCCACTCGCGCGAGATATCCTCAAGTCGCGCGACGAGGCGATTGAGCAGCTTGACGGCCTTGCGCATTTCGGCCGGGTTGGCGTCGGTGTAGTAGTCGTACGGGCGACCATCAGGGAACGCCGGCTGCGAGGTGCCGTTGACAGTCGTGTCGAGGACGAGGCCGATCTGGAACGCGAGCGAGCCGTCGACGCTGTCCGACAGCGCGTCGAAGCAACGCTCAACGACCTGGCGAACGATCGCCTCGCGCGAGCCGGCGTAGAAGTGCTGGTGCTCTGCGCTGCTGCCGGGGTTAAAGAGAGCGTCTGCGAGGCAAAAAAGAATGTCAGACCTGAGCGACCGGCTTGAGAAGGTGAAGAGACACTAACTGTGCAGCTGAAGGGCCACTGCCGCTTGGCCAGGCTGAATGAAGGACGCCTTGAGGGCCTTATCTTGCGTCTGCGCTGACTGGTCGCGCTCCTGCTCGTCGTCGTCGTCGAGGACGTCGCCGAACTGCGGGAAGAGCTCCCTGAACTCCTTCTCTTCGAGCTCGATGTCCGTGAGGACCTGCTCGTCAACTTTGCGCTGGCGGTAGAGGCTCTCGGCCTCCTGCTCGGCCAGCGCCTGCCGCTCACAGTCCATGAGCCACAGGTGCGAGAACTGGTCGAAGAGGGTCGCGACCGCCTGAACACGCGCAGAGTCGAAGGCGAGGCCGATACCGTTGTCGTACACGGACGCCGCCAGCTCGAGCAGGAGCAGGCTCGAGGTCGGGACGGCCGGAACGTGCGACTTGAACCGCACGGGCAGGTCCGCGGCGTGAAGCGTCCGCGTCGCGAGGGCGGTAGGGAACGTCGTGAGGATGGGGACGAGGTCCGCCTCGAGCTGCTGCACCTGTAGCGCGCGTTTGAGCTCGGCGTCGCGGCAGATGATTCGCAGACCGGTGCGGAGATGGCCGAGCGCGAGGACGATGGGACGATGCAGGTCGGCGAAAAAGCGGTACGTCTGATCAAGACGCCTGCAGAAGCCGACGATGTTCTCTTGGGCCGAACGCTCCTGCATCAGCGCCTGCTCATCGGGCGAGTTTGCGAGGGCGTCGGCGAGGTTCTGCACCCGCGAGGGGGCGAGCACCTCTCCGAAGAACTGATGGACCTCGTGGAACATAGCGTTGAGCAAGCCGACGTCCGACTTGCGCTCAACGACCATGGCTCCCAGCTGCGCAATGGCGAGCCGGATCTCCTCGAGCCGCGGCAGGATGGCAGCCGACTTGAGGTTGCTGCCGTTGCCGGTGATGGCTCGCTCGGCGCGCAGATGGGCCTCGAGCTCCTGCGTCAGGCGGACCTCCTCGACCTGGAGAAGTTGCAGCTGCGCCCGTTGCGCCGCCGACGGGTCGATTGGGATCGACGGGATGTAGAGCTGCAGAATGGTCATGGCGAGGCCGAGCCAGCAGCGACCAAGTGCGACCAGCGGCTCCTGGGGCACGACAAACAGCTGGCGCAGCGGTGCAACGAGATGCGTTTGCAGGCTGACCTTGAGAGCCGGGTGCGACGTTGCTCCCAAGTCGGACAGGAAGGCGGTGAAGTCCTCAGCGACCATGCTTCCGGTCAGCGCGCTTAGTCGCTGCAGAACGTCGGCGGGCCAGCTGGAAGAGAAGGCGATGATGACCTGCCGTTCGATAAAGCAATCAGCTTCGTCCCTTGAGTTGGGCTCATTGAAGGTGGGACCACTCACCGACGAGAGGGTCGACAACATGAGCTGCGTCATGGCCTCGAGGCGGCTGCCGGTCTGCGACGTCGCGCGCACTTCGAGCACCGTGGCGATCTCCTTAAGCGACTTGTCCTGCGCGGGCAGGTCCTTGATGCCCAAGAGTTGCAGGTTACTGTTGAAGCGAGCGAAGGGTGATCAGAGCAACTCTTGGCAGCAAGGACAGCAGCGATGCGTACCTCTCCTTGAGCACCGCCGCCGAGATAACAGGGCGGAAGACGTCGGCGCTGCCGGCCAGAACGTCGTTGTCCTCGGTGGTGTCCATCCAGGACAGGTTGACCCAGACGTTGGCGAGATTGTTGATGGCATCGCGACCGGCCGGAACTGGAAGCGTGGCGATGGTCAAATGCAGGAACAGCACGGAAGCGAAGGCAAGCACTTACCGACGCCAGAGCTCCAGAGAGCCTGCTGGACGACAATCATGTCGGTCAGAGGGAAGGGGGCGATGTTTTCGCTGACAGTCAGGAGCGACCTGAGACGCTTGTCGTGCTGAAGCGCAGACGAAGCAGGTCAGCGCATGTCTCCGCCAGTGCGAAAGAGCGAAAAAGCTCACTGAGACAGTGCTGAGCGCAAGCGCATCCGCAACGACGTCGAGGCCGCAAGCTACGAGGAGGTTCTTGTGAAGTCGGTCGGCCTCGGCGGGCGATGCCTCTGGGTCCTGGACCTTGATGAGCGACTGCGGCCAAAGTTAGATGTGAATGGATCAGCTTCGCTGCAGAGCTTTCAAATCCTTCAATGAGACGACGCACCTCCTCAATCTCGCGGCTGAGCGAAGAAAGGCCCTCGGAGCCGTTCGATTCAAGTTGCTCAAGAGCTCCAGTCGCGGCAAGGCTGAGAGCGCTCGAGCGAAGACCTGCAAGGAAGGGCACTGTCAGCAACAGAGGAGGGGACCTTAACAAAGGGCTGCAACGCACCGTGGTAGAGAGCGTGAGAGGTAGGCACGCCCTTGAGCAGGCCCGTCAGCCGACGGACGGTGTCCTGGAAGAGCTGTTGCGACCGCGACGGCAGGTGCGCCAACCAAAGCTCCTGCTGACCGTGCCCGGCGTCGTATGCAATGGAGCCCTGCAGGCGAGCGAGGGCGGAAGCGAACGACGGGAGACCCTGGGCGGCGGGCCGGTCTTCGAGGAGGCGGGCAAGCCAGAGAACGATGGCCTGGATGGACGAGTAGTCGAGCTCGGTATGCGACGTGACGGTCTCGAGCTGATGAAGGATGTCCGCGAGCTGCGAAAGGACCGCCAGGAACGGCTGCGAGGAGAACGTGACGTTCGAGGATGAGCAATGCATCAAAGTGAGCGCTGAGAGTGACGACGCACCTGCAGATCCTCGCCCTCGAGGAGGGTCTGCGAATCCATAAGCGCGGCAAGGTCGTCGTAAAACGCCTTGAGGACTGGGTAGATGCCGAGAGCGACGGCGTCGAGCGACGTCTGGAGCGTGCGGCCGGCAGTGACGACGAACGAGCGCTCGAGTGCCGTGAGGTCGTCCGCGTGCTTGACTTTGGCCGTCTTGAGCGAGGCGTCCAGCAGCAGCGAGGCGAGGCGCGTGCGGACGAAGAGCTCAAGGATGTGGCTCGCGATGCGGTGCGAGAGGTCGCCCTCGGCAAACAGGTTCGCGTTGAGCATCGGGTCGACGGGCTGATCGATGTGAAGGGGGTGGATGGGACATGCAAGAGGGGGGGAAAGACACATGAATAGCACAATGATTCAGCCTCTGACTGCTGGAGGACAGGGAGGCAAAGATGGAAGACCAAGTGACCCTTCAACGTGCAACGACGCAAGAGGATCAAGAGGGGGAAAGGCGGACGCACCTGAGAGACGAGGAACGCCGGAGGCAGACCGGTTGCCGCGTGAAGCGTCTTCTCGAGGTGGGCCGAGGTCGAACGGAGAACAGTCGAATGCTGGAGGTCGCGAATGATGGTCGAAGCATGGTCGTCGAAGGAGGTGTCGGCTTTGCTGAGCTGCTGGACAAGAGCCTGTGAAGCCTTTGAGCTGGCGCCGATCAGGTGAAGCAGATCGCCCGCCTTCGAGGTCGAAGAGGACAGGTGCTC
Source organism: Cystofilobasidium ferigula (assembly GCA_014825675.1). Classification (NCBI taxonomy): domain Eukaryota; kingdom Fungi; phylum Basidiomycota; class Tremellomycetes; order Cystofilobasidiales; family Cystofilobasidiaceae; genus Cystofilobasidium; species Cystofilobasidium ferigula. The sequence goes on from MVAM01000001.1 coordinate 17,955, forward strand.
GGCGTCGTGAGGGATGCTGACCGCGAGGAGTGAGTCCTGGGGAACGAAGGTCGTCCACGAGTCGCGCAAAGTGGCGTCGGACATGATGGGCGTTTGAGTGAGGTCACAGACGCGACGTCGGGAGGCGGGCGAGAGGCGCAGCCGGTCCGAATCGGACGTGAGGTCGTCGAGAGAGAGCTCAACACCACGGTTGCGCATAGCGCGCGAGAGCTCGCCGTGCTTCGGGTCGAGCGTCATGAACAGGCGGAAGCGGGGGTGCGGCGAGAGAACCTGGGCGACGCCGTCGACGCTACCGCGCTCGCTGAGGACGAGCGTGCCGTGCGTCTCGCACAGCGAATTGATGCGGTCAAGGACCGAGGCGCTGCAAAGGTTAGCATTGTCGATCACGAGCCAGTCGCCCGCGGTCAGTGCTTGGACGAGTTCGCCGTCGACCCACTCGAAGCGGCCGGTTGTGTCGGCCGAAGAAGCCAGCTGCGCGAGGGCGCCCGTGATCCAGTTGAACTCGAGCTGCTCGGACTCGTCGAGGAACGGCTGAAGGCCGGTCAGGATGTTGCTGACGCGAGCGTTGAAATCGTCCGGCGAATCGTACGAGAGGCTCTGAACAGCGTCGAGCTGCTCGCTGAGCTGAAGCCACTGAGCCTCCTTAGTGACGACACGCGATGCAGCCTGGCGAGCGAGCGGCAGAAGGCGGTCGATGATGCGATGGGCACGGCGACTGGGGTCGGCCTGCTCAAAGCTGCCAAGCAGCTCCATCGTGTCGACGCCCGAGTTCATGGCGAACGAGCGAAGGCGGCGGCCCGAAAGCTGAGCGAAAGACTGGATGAGGCTGCTCTTGCCGCTCGAAGGCGAACCCGACACGATGACGAGCCAGCCCGAGTCGACGCAGCGGGCGAGTGCCTCCATTGGCGACAGGTGCGACTGCAGCAGTGCGAGGTCCTCGGTGGGCGTTGCAACGGTCGGCAGGCGATCGATGAGCGCGTGACCGACCTGGACGTGGTGCGGACTGGCCGAAATCCATGGGTTCTTCGTAAGGTCGAGGGCCTCTTCAAAGTGTTGGTGGAAGAGTCGGAGGACGGCGATGCGATCCTCAATCGTCCGGAAACGGTGCAGGTAGATGGTGCGGAGGTGCTCGATAGGGTGCGCGGGGCGCAGTTCGAGACCGGAGCGAGTGTGGATGAGCGACAGCCAACGGAGGACGTCGCGCAGGTTGAACTCCCAAGGGCTGCCGGCGCGGCCAATCGTGCGCTCGACCATCGTCGCCTGATGGAGGCGGCTGTTGAAGGCGATCATGCGCTCGAGCAGATCCGACGGGTAATCCGGGTAAAGTTGGCCGCAGATGAGGCGCAAGTCCTCCGGCGTGAGCTCCTGGACCCAGACGCGCGTGAAGCGGTTGAGGAACGACTTGGGCAGGCCCTTGCGCCCGCCGCCTTGACCGACCGGGTTCTGCGCCGCGAAGATGCGGAACTTGGGGTGCCGGGTGAAGGACCGGCCGAGTTCGGGGATGTAGACCGTGCCGCGGTGGTCGAGGACGGCGTTGAGACCCTCAAGGACGGCCTGCGAAGCGAGGTTCATCTCGTCGAGCAGCACCCACTGGCCAGATTGGAGCGCGGTGAGGAACGCAGCGTCCTTCCAGGCGAACTCGCCCGGGCGGCCGTTCTCGACGGGCAGATCTGAGCCGAACAGGTCGGCCAGGTCCGTCTGGTCCGATAGGTTGATGCGGCAAAGGTGATTGCGCGTGGCGACGGCGAGGGCGGTGATAAGGCTTGTCTTGCCGACACCAGGACTGCCCTCAAGCAGGATAGGCTTCGTGAGCTGGCATCCACGAAGGACGCGCATGGCGTTGTCGAGCGTCGTCGGCGCGCGCAGGCTGAAACTCGAGCTGGCGTCCGCGAGGGGTCCCTTCGGCAGACCGAAAGAGCCGATCGCGAACGTCTCGGCCGAGTCCACGACGGGGGGCAGGATCGGCGACGCGGCCTTGCTGACGCCCAGAAGCTCGTCCAGCTTGGCAATGCACGAAGCCTTGAGGTCGCGAAGGGCCGACGGCGACAGACTAGATACCTGCGGCAATGTGCCAAGACCGTCGATGAGAGTGAGGTGTGCGGCCTCGTACTGCGAGCGAACCGGGACACTGCATGAGTGACAAGTCGTCGGCGGATGACAAGGACGCAGGACTCACGAAGGCGTCGGACTCAGAGAGGCCGAGGTCGGTGACGGCCGTGTTGGAGAATTTGACCCAGGCCTGTCAAAGAGCAAGTTCAACGAGGTCAGTGAGAAGGCTGATGAGACAATGAAGCCATGAGGAACTGACGAGGATGTCGCGCACACCAACGACAGGCGTCGAGGGCTCGCCGAGCTCGGCGGCAAACCAGCGGAGGAAAGCCAGCAGGCGCTCGCCATACGGCTTAAGCGCCTCGGTTGCCCATGACGACTGGACGATCTTGAGCAGGTCGTCGTGGCTGTCAAGGGACGGGACCCAGATCTCGGTGAAGCGATTGCGGAGCGCGGGCGAGAGCTCCTTCTTGCCGTAGTCGCCGCCGGGGTTCATCGTCGCGAGCACCTCGAAGCCGGACGCGCCGACGATCGTCATCTGGCTGACGTCCTTGCCGCCCTTCTCGACAACGACGAGCGTACGGGCGGGCTCGAGCACCGAGTTGAGGCGCTCGAGGACAGAGTCGTCCGCGAGCGAGACCTCGTCGAGGAGGATGAGCTCGCCGCCGGCCATGGCCTGGATCAGCGGACCATCGTGCCACTCAAAGAGAGCCGTTGATCGCTTGAGCTGACCCGTGATCTGCTTGAGCGCAGCCACCGTCTCGGCGGGGAGCGAGTGGCCCGGGCGGAGGAGCGACTCGACGTGGACGAGGGCCTGCTCGATCGTCTCAAGGACGACCTCGGGCGACGGGGCGAGGGCAAGCTGCCGAAGCAGGGCGCTCAAATCCCCAAGGAGCGCGCCTTGGATGGCCGCGCGGTTGCGGACGGGCTTCTGCCCGCCGAGCAAATCGGCTGTCTCCATGTTCTGGTGGCAGTTGACCTCGTACAGATGCCGGTTGTAGGCTGCGCTCAGCAGCTGGCAGACGGACGTCTTGCCGCATCCGGTCTCACCGACCATGAGCACCGGTTCGTCGTACTTGAGTGAGAGGGCAACGAGCGTGTAGAGGCGCTGCATGCCGCTCGTCCAGACGATCGGTGACGACGGCGAGTGCGGCGGGAGAGGAACACCAAGGCGAGCGACGACCTCGTCGTGCGTGAGGCCTGCCATGAGGTAGAAATGGGACGTCAGACGAGGTCCAGGGCAGGCGAGGCGGGAGCGAGAGACGCACTCAGCAAGTCGTATAGCTTCTTCTCGTCGATCTGAACCTTGAGGATCTGCTCGAGCACCTCCTTGACGACGACCTTGTCCTCCGGCCTTCGCGCGCGCTCCGCGAGGAGCATGTAGCCGTGGTCCGCGAGCTCCTCCTTGCTCGACGCGTCGCGCCGTCCCCAGCGGAACAGGTCACGCAGCGTCGCAAACGACTGCTTGGTCTCGAACACGCGAGCCGTCTGCCTGCGATGCTGAAGCTCCTGGAACACGGCGACGATGAGGCGCGCGTACGACGGCGCAATGCGGCAGCGCTCGTAAAGGATCGTCTCGAGCTCGGCCTGGGGGACGTCGTCGAAGTGGACCTCGAGGAAACGGTTCCTAAAGGCGCGCGAGAGCACCTTGCGCCCTGCGTACAAGCCCGGCGGGTTCTGCGTCGCGAAGAGCATAAAGTGCGGGTGCGGGCGAACGACCTCCTGCGTCTCAGGGATGACGAGCTCGCGGTTATCGTCGAGCAGCCGGTTAAGCGCCTCGAGCACGTCTGTTGGCGCGAGGTTAAGCTCGTCGAGAACAATCCAGTCGCCCCTGCGGACCGCGCGCACGAGCACGCCCTCCTGGAAGACGAGCTTGCCCGTCTCGGCGTCCGAGACGTAGGTGCCGAGGTACTCCTGGATGTCTGTGTGTTCGTGGTTGTTGATGCGGACGAATCGGTGGCCCGTGCGCCGGGCGAGGTACTCGACCGCCGACGTCTTGCCGCTCGACGTCGGTCCTTGGATCAGCACCGGGAACCGGTTGGTCGAGATGACGCGTGCGAGGTCGATGAGCTTGGCCTGCACGGACGGCGTGAGCACGTAGTCGGCCGCAGGGTCCGCGGGCAGCGGCCCACGCCTCAGCCAGAAGTGGCCGAACCGGACGAGGTCGTCCTCGGTGAACCCAGCAGGCATCGCCGGCACCTGAGACAGGATGGCCTTGGGATTCCTTGCGCCGAGAATCATCTTCTCCGCGAGTGCGCGCACGACGTTGTTGCTCTTTGCGTCGAGCAGCATCGTGAAGCTCATCAGGAAGCCCTCCCACAGCGCACGGCGAAGGCCGTAGCTGGGTGCGATCTCGGCCGCGAAAGTGAGCGCGCGCGCGAGCGTACGGATTGAGTAGTGCGGCGGGAGGTTGGAGCCGTCTGCCAGCTGGCGCGCCTCGGCCAGCCCCTTGGTCGCGAGGTACAGCTCCGCGACGTCGTCGACGGCGCCGCGATCCGCAACCGCCGCGTCACCGATGTACTGCTCGACGATGGCGCGCAGCGCATCGCGGTCGCGGTCGGGCGAGGGAACGTAGAGCTCGGTGAAGCGCGCGCGCAGGCCGGCAGGAAGGTCCTTCTTCCCGACGTCTGTCGCGGGGTTCATGCACGCGAACAGGCGGAAGTCCGGGTGACGCGGGATCGGCTCGAGGTCGCCGCGCTCCGTGAGCGTGACCGACGACGTGGCGCTCTCGAGCAGGGACGCGAGCGACTCGAGCGTCTCGGGCGAGGCGAGGTTGACCTCGTCGAGCAGGACCCTGATTTGTCAAGCCGCCACCCGTCAGTATAGAACCGCAAGACAACCGAAGGCAAAGCAAGACGCACCAATCGCCGCTCCTGAGCGCCTTGACCAGCGGGCCCTCGACATACGAGAACATGAACCGGCCGCCGCTCTTGACGTGCTGAACATCGAACTCGTCGACCTTGGCGCCGAATGCCTCCCACTCGCGCAGGAGGTGCTCGGCCTGCTCCCGCTCCTCGGACGAGTGCAGCTTGCGGCGCTTGCGCGGAGAAGACGGCTCGCCAGCGGCGGAAGCGGTGGGCTCGTCGCGGCTGCGAGCAAGCGACCAAGAGTTAGTACAGGCACTCTGAAGAGCAAAGCAACGGCGAGAGATGCTCACGTGTTTGGCTCGGCATCCTCCTCATCCGCCGCCTGCTTCCCGAGCCGCTCCCACGCCAGACTCCTCGACTTCCTCCACATCTCGACTGCCCTGCCCCACTTGCCGCCGCCGACGACCTTGCGGAGGACGTCCTCGAACGCGCGGTTCGTCTTCTTCTTGCGCGAGAATGAGCGCTCAAACAGCGAGAGCCAGGCGGCCATGAGCTCGCCGGCGGGGAGCTTCGGGTCGAGCGGCTTGAACCCGCCGAGCAGGTCGGCCGCCTCGGTCTGTGTCGACAGGTTGAGCGAGACAAGCGGGCGCCGGAGGAGCGAGGCGAGGTGCGTAACGGACGTCGTCTTGCCCGTTCCGGTCTCGCCGACAAGGAGCAGCGGCTCAGAAGCGGAGATGGCGACGGCAAGCTCCTCGAGCAGGAGCAGCGACGGCCGGGTGAGGGCGTACGGCCGGCCGGCGGCGGGCGCGTGGAACGCTGCACGACAAGCGAATTGTCAGCTACGGTTGCCGCTTTCCCAGCCCGTCCAGCAGCAGAAGGGAGCAAGGAACGCACCCTGGTTCGAAACCTTCGCCTCCAGCCCGACCCTCCCGACCCTCCACCCTTTGACAACTCCGCCCCCCTCCGCGCCCCAGCCCTGCAGCTCCGGCCGCCTGCGCTCCGCACACCACTCGGCCCGCTCCTCATTCAGCCCAAGCACGCCGCCGACAGCGCGCGCAAGCACAGGCGCGGGCGCGGGCAGACCGGCGAAGAAGACGTCGAGCGCTGAGAGGAAGATGGCCTCCTGCAGCACGGGCGGGACGGCCTGGCCTTGGGCGTTGAAGCGGGTCTGCGAGGTGCTGGGCCTGTGGCGGCGACGACGGCGGCGGGATTGCGGCAATCAGCATTCACTTCTCACGCGGCCGTGACACCAAGGAGGCGAAGGGGAAAGAAAAAAACTCACCCCTGCAGCAGCCCCTCCACCCGCCCGACGAACTTCATCAAGTCGCGCAGCCCGACGTCCCTTCCCTCCGCGCCTCCTCCTCCTCCACCCTGCGCCTTCCGGCCCTTCCTCACCGCCTCCCAAGCGCCCACTAGATTAGCCACGACCCCCTCCTCCCGGCCGAGCACGGGGAACCGCGCAGAGAGGATCGCGAGCACGTCGGCAGGCGACGGCGGGGGGAGGTAAACCTCGGTGAATTTGCGGTGGCCGAGGAAGGTCGCGGGCGCGAACAGCGGCACGTGGTGCTGCTGGTGCTGCTGCTCGGCGCCGTCGGCGGCGGCGGTGGGCGCGGGCTGGTGAGAGTGGAGGTGCGACACCTGGGCCGAGCGCGTCGCGAGCAGCCGGAAGTCCTTGTGGACCTCAACCGGACTCTTCCCGGGGACGTTGAGCTTGCCCCTCGCGCCGGCCTTGCGGGCGCCGGTGCCGGCGGCCTCTGCGAGCTCGCCGACGAGCGCGAGCACCTCACCCCGGGCCTTGTCGACGTCCTCGAGAATTACCCACCGGCCCTCCTGGACGGCCTTGACGACGCTGCCGGGGGCGTAGACAAAGTTGCCCGGGTGGCGCGGGTCCGAGACGTAGTTGCCGAGCAGGGCCTTGGGGTCGACGCTCGTGTCGGCGAGCGAGAGGACGAGCGGCTTCTTCAGCGGCGCGCACGCGCGCGCGAGGTGCTGGATCAGGTGCGTCTTGCCGGCCGAGGGGGCGGAGACAAGCAGTGCCGGCGCGCGGGCGGCGACGAGCAGCGCGAGCCGGCCGAGTGCGCCGTCCGTCGCGAGCGTGCGGACGTGTGTGTCGCCCTCGCCCGCGGCGGTGGTAGGGGGAGCCGAGGCGGCGAGGACGTCCGCGGCCGCCAGCGGGGGGCGAAACACGAGCACGCCGGCGAGGTGGACGACGCATGCCGGCAGGTCGGCCTGTGCGAGCTGCCGCTCGGCGTCCTCGGCGATCCAGACGTGGGCCGCGGACGCACTGCGGAGGGCCGCGCACAGTACCTGCTGGCGCTTGTGCTCGAGCACGGGCCAGACCCAGGCCCGGCTCCAGTGATCCTCGAGCGCCGTACGCGGCGCATCCTCATCGGAGGGGGAGGCGGCGCCGTCCATGTCGACGTCCTGCTTGTCGTCGGTCGCGGAAGACGACGACGACGAGGGGTGAACGACGACGCGTTCGCCCTCGAACCAGAACACCTCGCCGTCCCCCCACGCCTGGCCGTCGTCGAGCGCCTCGACCTCGAGCGCATGCCGCACGCTCTCCGGCAGGCCCTCGCACGCGGCGAACGCACGGAGCGCGAGCAGCCGCGTGCCGACGTCGGGCGAGCGCTCTGCGCCGGGGGCGAATACGCGCCGGAGGGCGTCCCGCGCGCCGAGCGGGAGGAAGGAAGGCCGGAACGATGAGGGCGGCGCGAGCGCGAGCAGCCGCAGGAGCGCGAGCAGCAAAGGGTGGAGCGTCTGGGCTGGAAGGCTGGAGAGCGGGCCAGCGGTCGTCGGGAGGAGGGAGAAGTCTGACGAGGCGATCAGGTGGTCGACCATCCTGCATAAGCGGGAGGGGGGGTTGTCTCAGGTCAGCTTCTGCGGGCAAAGAGACGACGAAGGGTCCAAAGATGAGATCAAGGGAGACGCACGGCCAGACTTCCTCGACAGCGCCTGCGACCAGCGCGCCGGCGACGACCCTGCGCACCCACTCGTCTCTTCCGCCGCGCCTGCGCTCGACCCACGAGCCGACGAGGAGCTCGACGACCGGCCGGGCGAGCTCGACGACGAGCGGCGCGAGGTGCGGCAGCTCGAGCAGGTCGGCGAGGACGGGGAGCGCCGTCCGCGCAGGTGCCGCGGCCGAGGCGGCGGCGGCGAGGAGCGCGTGCTGCTCGACGGGGACGACGCGGGCGGTGTCGGGCGAGGGCGAGGAGGGGAGCGCGAGCCTGGCAAGCACGAGGCGGGCGGCGTGCTGGAGGTCGAAGGCGAGCGGGTCGCGCGGGGCGAGGGCCGAGGTCGGATGGAGGGCGTCCTCGTGGGCCCGCATCTGTGGGTGACGGGTGCTCTGGGTAGGGACAAAGGGAGATCCTCCGCTGGGGCCAGAGGGAGCGGAGGGGAGCGATGCAGGGCGGGAGACGGCGCGAGGGCTGAAGTTTCTGCCGCCGGCGTGCAGAAATCCAGACTCCGACCGTCACCCTCCACAAGTTACTACTTACATACATCTTTTTCCGCCCACCGAGACGAATCCCCGATCACAGTTTGTCAGTTCGGATCCCTCAATTAATGCAATGAGCTTCACCGATCGAACTGTTGATCAATTCAGCCCTTTGTCGAGCACGATCATTCAATCTGTGTTATCAACGTTTCCAAGAATGAACCTCCTGTTTTGTCGCCTCTTCGCTTGTCGACGCGAGCCTAGCAAAGTGTCGAACGCGAGGACGCACAGATTGTCTTGCACGGCCTGCAGGACATTGTAGGCCATCAGGGACAGCACCATCAGATCGCAACTTAAAAGTACCCCTCCGCACAACCTAGACCATAGAGTAAGAGATCTCTTACTCTGATGTTCCGCTGCTGACGGATGAGCGTGGTTCCGTTATGCAAGCTCTTCTGAGTGCTCATTAAAAAGAGGTTGTCCAGTACACACGCCTGGGCGGGCAAAAAGAGACACCGCGGGGAAGTGGCTTGCTCAAACCGCCTCTGGCGGAATTCTAGAAGCAGGGCCGAATGCTAGACCTTTATACACGCTGTTCGGCCGAGACGTTGCTGTGCACTGGCAGAACGAGCGTCTCATGCATAAGCAAAACAGCGACTGGTGCACTGGCAAATTAGGAGGGACTTTTTGCGACTGCGCATCCCTTCAGTTAGACGCACGCACTGGTAGGACGCGTACGAAGTTGCGCAGAGGGGACCACCCTGGCCAGGTAGGGAAGGACGGGGTCGAGTGAGCGACAGGATGTAGCGTGTACATCTCCAGACTCTGCACTCGCAGCTAAAGCAAGAGAGGTCGACATCCACTCGTGTGGGTAGAGAATGGGATGAAACGCTCGATCACACTCGGCCGGCTGTTCCGTCTAGTCTCGGCTGGATCGATCCGATCCCATCGACGGATCACAAGAGATGGCGCAGATGGAGGAGGAGCATGGCTGGAGGTTCGACAGCGCAGGAGCGAGGAAGCGAGCGTCGTCCCGTCGAGGGTGCATGCAGAAGAAAGGGGCCGGGGGGGGCAAGTGTAACTAAGAGTGTAACGCCGGTCACACCGCCTCCTCCGCCTCCGCCTCTCGCTCTCTCTCTCTCTCCGTCGCCCGTCGATCGCCTTCTCTCCCTCGTCGATCGCCTCTCCCGCGCTCTCTCTCTCTCTCGCGCGATGCGTCCTTCGCCCGTCTCGTTCGCCCGCTCGACCAAGCGCTCGAGGTCCGTCGCCCCCGCCGCCCGCGCGCCTCCCTCCGTTCCCCAGCTGACCGCCCTCCCTCCCTCCTCAGGACCATCCTCGTCAAGCTCGTCTCCACCGCCCTCACCGGCGTCTTCTACGGCGCCCAGCGCCCGCGCCTCGCCCCCAAGATGGCCATGATGAAGTACGACAAAGTCGGTGCGTCCCCTTCCCCTTCCCCCTCGCCGCTTGCTGCTCCTGCCTGCCGCCTGGGGCTCGTGTCGCCGCAAGGGGGTTTAGTACGCCGGCTGCAAGGCCTGGTTGACGGTCACCTCGAGGACACCCCCTGGCTTGGCCTGCGTCCGCCCCGTCTCCGCGCTCCCGAGCTGACCGCCCTTGCCCTCGCTCACACCTCCAGTCAACCGGCACGTGCTCTTCATCGAGAAGGGCCGTCTCTAGAGCGGGGGGCTGTCTCCTTCCTTCTCCCTCCAAGGCGCTCGAAACCCCCCTTCCCCCTCCCCCTCTTCCCTCCCCCAAGCCGATCTTGCAACGAATGACCCCTGACGACCGTAGCCTGCCCCGGTCCGCGGACGAGGCGCTGTGTGCGGTGAAGGGGGCGGCTGGGCGAGCCGAGGGCGGCGAGGTCGCGAGGCTGAAAGGGTTCTGCGAGGGGGGAGGGGGGGGGCGGGAGCGTGGTGACGAGCCGCACCCGGCGGAACGGGTAGGAGGGAGGTGATCGTAGCGCGGCGGAGTGGCTCTTCAGAGCGAGCGGCCTGCCGAGGGTCGCCCCTGCGACGCCCTGCCCTGCCTTGGACGCGTCTGAGGTGACTGATGCTATCGACGGAGAGGAGGAGGACGCTGTCCCCGAACGCGTTTCCGCTTCTTCGCTCGGAGGGCGGCAGCTGCGTCCGCCGTTCCGTGCCCTGCCGCCCCCCCCCCCCCCCCCCGGCCGCTCGTTCGCTCGTGTGCCAAGGAGTGCAGCCATGCTACCACACCCTGTTCTCCTGGATCACGCTCCCCTCCCTGCTGAGTTTCTCCACCTCGTCGACGCCTAGCACGCCTCCCCGTCCGACCTCGATGCCCCGGCACACCGCCTCCCCCACGGCGTCGACGTCGAGCGCGCGCGTCTGGAGCGCGCGCGCGAGGCTCGCCGCCGCGGCCGCGGGAGACGGGGGCAGGGAGAGCGCGCGCAGGACGGCGGGGAGGACGGGCGGGAGCGCGGCCGAGAGGGCGAGCAGCGGCGCGAGCGGAGCCAGCATCGGCCGGTACGTCGGCGACGTCATCACGCCTGTTCCGTTCGGGTCGTGGCGAGCGATCGATGCGGCCCGGGAGAGTCAGCGCACGGCGCCCTGAGTCCTGAGTGAAAAGGGACCCGCGCGAGGAGGGGAAAGGCACGCACCAGGCCTGACCACGAGTGGCCGAACGTCCCTCTTCTCCCCTTCTCCCTCCGCGGGCGCCCGCGCGCACTCTGCAAAGATCAAGCCCTCCGCCTCGCGCTTCGTGTCGATGTACCGCGCGTCGACGAACGGGCGGAAGACGTCCTCGGCCGAGATGTAGACGAAAGGCGTCGGCGTCGGCGTCGGCGGTGCCGTTGCCGAGGAGGAGGAGGAAGGGGCAGGGTGGGAGGCGCGGAGGGCGGCGAGGACCGCGAGCGCTGGGTCCGTCCCGAGCCGATGACATCCAGACGTACAGGGTGGGCGAATATCAGCGCTCGCTCGCAGCCATTGCCAAAATGTCGCGGCTCGACGCAAGTACGCACCAGAGTCGCGGTTGACGCTCTCGTAGGTCCCCGTCTCGCCGCCTCCACCGCCGCCGCCGCCCCCTCTCCGCTCCAGCGGGTTCCCCCCCAGCCCCCCTCCCAGAACCCCCAGCCCCCGTCCGCCCAGAACCTCCTTGTACCGGCTCCCCTCGAACAGCACGCCGAGCGTGTGTACGACAGCCGTCGACGCCGGGAGCAGGTGCGCGTAGGACGACGGGTCGAGGGCGGAGCCCGGGTGGTAGGCCACCTGTTTGCGCGCGTGCGGGGGGTGAGCGGGGTGCGCAAAGCGAGGGCAGAAGAGGGGGAGGCAGGGAAGGACCTTGGAGGTGTACGCAGGCACCGTGCCGTCAGGCATCGTCGGCGCCGTCCCGCTGCGGCTGCTCGGGCGGGCGGCGGCACTCAGCCATCCATCAGCCTTTCCCGCCCTCCCGCGCGGGGCAGGAGACGCAAGCTGGGGGGAGCAACGCACCTCAAGCTGTTGACGGTCCACCCGCGAGCGACGGCGGCGCGCGCGACGGCCGAGCCTGCGGTGGGATCGAGGGACGGTACGAGAGAGCAGCAAGTGCGCGGTTGGGTCAGCCCGCGGGCGCCGCTTCCCCCCTGTGCACGTAAAGCGCGGGCGTACCGAGGAACCCGTTGCCGCCGATGATGAGTAGAGACTGAGCGGCGGCCATTGCCTGCTTCACTACGTGGTCTGTGGGAAAGGAAAGTGATGGGCCTGGAGGAAGGTCGACGCGAAGGATCTGCTGGAGGCGGAGTTGGGCGCGCTGCGGGCATCAGAAACTGCGACTCGAGCGGCTCGAGACTTCTTCGCACCCGCAGCAGCAACGGACAAGGGCAGACGCGATGGACGCCGTGCACAAGGTCGCGGACAAGCTGGGCGAGGCTGCACTTGGCTCAAAAGGCGAGGAGGGCGAGGTGCGTTCCTCTGCTCCGCTGCTGCGTCTCAAGCCTGCGCTCGCTGACCTGCCGACTGGGCTCCTGCCTGCTCTCTGCCAGGACAAGAAGATCATTACGGCCTTCGTGTACGTCGCGCTCATGAGGACTCCTTGCACGTGAGGCGCTGCTGACTAGCAGAGCAACGTCGTTGCAGGTCCTTCCCGTCGCCGTACACGACGACGCTCCTGCAGCTCGCGCTGTCCTCCAACCTGCCGTACCTCTCGCTCCTCCCGTCGCTCCCCTCGCCGGCGCCCGCCAACCTCCTCTGCTGGGCCGACTACGACATCCTCCCGCACGAGCTCATCCAAGCGACCTCGCACAAAGCCAGCCCGGGGTTGCTCGCGTCGAGCTACATCTACCGCAAGACGCTGATCCGGAAGCACATGCTGCACCAGGTCGTCGTCGAGTACCTCGCAAAGCACTCGACGCGGCGGTCCATCAACCCCGCCCTCCCGCCGAGCGCGCTCGAACACGCCGTCCCCAAAGGGTGGGCGATCGACGTCCAGTTCGCAGACGAGCTGGACGAGCTGTTCCAGGACGAGCTGTACGACCTCGCGCTCGCGCTCGACGCTCCGGCGCCTGCGGACGAGCCAAAGTGGTTCATCCTCAAGCCCGGGATGAGCGATAAGGGGCAGGGAATCAGGCTGTTCAGCAGCAGAGACGAGCTGAGGGAGATCTTTGAGGAGATGGAGGAGAGCAGCGATGAGGAAGAGGAGGACGAGGACGAGGAGCGCAGCGGCGGCGACGAGCGCGCGGACGACGACGAGGATGAGCATGACGACGACACGGGCATCGCCATGAGCCAGCTGCGGCACTTTGTCATCCAGGTGTGTCCGCTCTTCCTCAAGCTCGAACCGCAACGGCTAACCTCGTTCGCTTGGGCTTGCGCAGGAGTACCTCCCCTCGCCGCTCCTCCTCGCCCCGTCCCCTACGCCCGGCGGCGCGCCCGCTTCCCACAAGTTCCACCTGCGGACGTATTTCCTCCTTTCGGGCGCGTACAACGTGCACCTGTCGCGGGCGACGCTCGCCCTCTTCTCGTCCCTACCCTATGCCGCCCCGCGGTCAGCCGAGGAGTCGCTCCTCCCGCACTTGACCAACACGTGCCTCCAGCCGCCTATGAGCCCCGGGGAGGTGGACGAGAGCAACGTACACCTGCTGTGGGAGCTTGAGGGGCGCGACGTCGTCGGTGGGGGTACGCTCAGCAGGGACGTGCTCCAAGGGATCTGGGACGACTGCGGAGAGGTTGGCGGGGAGGCGATCAGGGCTGCGGTCGAGTGCGGCAGCGTCGGGCTGCAGCTGCTGCCCAACTGCTTCGAGGTGCGTCTGTCCTTGCTCCTCGTGCTCAAGCAGGTGCTGACGCTCGCTTTGAGCACGCCAGATCTTCGGCGTCGACTTCCTCGTCTCGCTCCCCCCCTCCGGCTCGCTCACTTTCAAGCCCCAGGTCCACCTGCTCGAGTTCAACGCCTCGCCCGACTTCCATCAGTCGGGCACGCGCCTGCAAACGGAGATCCGGAGCCTATTCGACGGCGTCGTCAAGGGCGTCGTCGCGCCGTTCTTCGGGGCTGAGACGGCGGAGGAGCAGGAGCGTGGGAAGAAGAAGGAGTGGGAGTGGGAGAAGGGAGGGGAGAGATGGGGTTGGAAGTGCTTTGTCAAGGGCGAGGTGCGTAGAGGCTGGTAGACGGCGAGCGAATGCAGTCTTGCGTGTTGGATCATCCCGTCCTCATCCATCGTGCGTTCCCGCTTAACCTCTCGCGACAATACTTAGCATCAGGGCTGACCGCCATCCCTTCTTTCCAGGGTCCTTTATCTCATTCCGCCGTGCGCGCGACACTATCGCCGTCGTCAGGTGCTTCCAACCCTATACCTGACGACACCGCGCCCCTCATCCCACCCATCCTCCCCCGGAGATGCCGAGCCCCAACTACCCTGGCCTGCTATTTCATCGTCTCCTTGCAACCCGGTCGTCGACGCCTCGCTCAGGGTGTCCCTCCTATGCTGACGCGCTGTGCGCACTGACCGCCTCCCTCACGTACTGACCGCGCAAAACACCCTCGTCGGCTGCCGAGGGAGACCTCTCTTTGCTCACCTTCCTCGCGGAAGACGCGCGGGTGAGCCGGGGTGCTGACGACGCTCCCGACGACGAGAAGGCACAGCCGCCGGCCATTGGAGCTGTTGGCACTTCCCTTGTGCGCTACCTCTCCGGCACCCCTGAGCCATCAAGCCGGGTTCATCAAACGGAACGAGGTCGATCACTTTCAACCCTCCTCGGATGCCTACGCTCTGCCACGCCCCGACCTCCCCTTCTTCCATCAGCTCGCAGGCTCGAACTCTCCCTCTTCCTTCCTTCCTTCCCCCCTTTCGTCCTTCTCCTTGGCCCTCGTCTTCTCCTCCTCAAAGCGATAAACCACCCTCGTGCCCAGCAGCACCAGTGCGCACCGTCGGCCCAAGCACGCCCGCGCTGACTCTGCGGCCCTCGCGAGCATCCAGCCCACGACGTCGACGCCGACGCCGACGATGGACACATGCCTGCAACGGCCTGAAGTGGACACGGCGGGTGAGGTGTTCGACATCGGCAGGAACGCGTACGAACCTATCGGTTGCGTCATGCGTTTCCATCCTATTTTGCTGAGTCGAGGCTGATGGGAAAGGCCATGAGCGTGCACAGTCCGCTGGCGGGACCACCAGCTTCACCAGCCCTCGCAGTCGCTCTCCGCCGTCCAAAAGCCCTCTCCGACGCGCGACGGCATGCCACAGCGTTGCGCGCAAGAGCCGCAGGCGAGGCTGCAAGCGCCCGGCTTCGTTAGGTTGTGGCTGACCTTGGAGGTGCTCGTCGACCGTATGCGTCTCTCTTAATTCCCTGCCGGCCGGTAGACCTCAGCTGACCCTCGCTGGTGTTCGCCGCAGGGGGGAGAGGGAGGGGCGTTCTTGCAAAACTCGTTGTGATCTCAATGTCCCACTCCATCGCCCTCTCTCTGCAGCAACACGTCCCGTCAAAGGCGCAGCGTCTCCTTGGCCTGATGCCCGCCCAACAAAGCCGAGCGCATCCTCGGCATCGCCGAGGGATCATCCTCGTCGAGCGGCCACCACCCGGCGGACAAGTATCTTAGTCTGGCGGACAATGCTTCGTCGTGGAAGGCCGTACAGGGGTGCGAATCTAATGTCGAGGTCGTCAAGATCCCGCTCGAGCCGGCCCGACTGCCTGCGCTTCGCCCGTCGGCGGGCAGCCTCGAGTTCCTCATTCTGTCCTACAGCTGCCCCCCCTCGCCGGACGAGTGCCACACTCCCGACGGGGAAGGCATCAGAGAGATCGGCCAGACCAGCTTCACCCTTTCCTTCTCTCTGTACGCCAAGCGGCACCGCGGGCGCATGACCCCCCCCCCCCCCCTCCTCCCCTCCGAACCCTCAACACAGACCTCTTCATCCTGTCGGTCTGTTACGGACCATGTCTCTCCCTTCTTCTATCTCGCATGCTCGCATCATTCATCGCGCCCTTGCACGCCCCACGCTCTTCGCACCGCTTCGCTCGCAGCCTTTCCTGTACTCGCCCCGCACGCAATCCACGCGCCCTTGATCCGTGCCGGTCAGCTGTCGGCCCTCGCTGTCGTACGCGTCTTGGTCGTCAAAGCCATCTACAAGCGGAAAGTGCAAGCGAGCGGTACAGGAGCGCGGGGAGGGAGGTCAGGGGGGACTAAAGCAGGAAGACAGGAGTCGGTCATAAGAGTAAGTGCAGAGGGAGGAAAAGGTTCTGAAAGCATAAGTGTGCTGCGGATGGAAGAGGGGAAGGGGGACCGCGCCTCACTCGTCCTCTGGCTCCTCCTCCTCCATGATGCCGCTGCTCCGGATGCCCGTCGTCGGCAGCTGGCGGCGGGTCGTCGCAGTGGCGGCGGCGTCCTTGAACGACGAGGACGAAGACGAGGACGGTTCGGCAGCGGCGGACGAGGACGCGTTTTCGAGCGTGAGGGTAGAGCCGAGACGGGGTGAGGAGGATTGGCGAGCGGCGGAGGAGTAAGACGAAGGACGGGCGTAGTAACAGGATGGCGGTACCATCGCGCCTCGGCCGCGGAAGCTGGTGGACGATGAAGCGGTGGCCGAGGCCGATGTGCCGTAACTAGTGTGACCGAGCGACACGCCAGCGTCCCGGTGTTGATCACGAGTGCTCGCCTGCCCGAGGCCGCCCTCATAGCAGTCCTCCTCGTCAACCCACTCGCCGTCGTCATCGCCTGGCTTGGGCGCAAATACATCACGCAAGACGACCTTAGCCTTGGGGGTGAGGTCGCTCCTGTCCCAGTGACTGCGGTGTTGTGCGCGCGACTGGTACGGCGAGTGCGGGATCCCGCCTGACAGGGCTGATTTCGGGCGATGCGCGACCAGCACCGTATGCCCATATGAGCCGAGCGAGCTGCTTGACCGGCCGGCGTCGTCGGACGACTGGTAGTCGACCTCGGGCGGCGACCGGACGAACGGTCCACCTGAGCCCGAGTTGGAACGGTTGAGGGATGGCAGGTCGACGGCCGACGACGGGGAGGACGATAGCGACTGGGATGACTGGATGGACGCCATCGACGGCGAGCGCATATGCGACGCGGCGTGCGACGGCGGGTTGACAATCTTGAACTGGCGCATGACTTTTGTCGACGAGCCCGAGCCAACGCGGCGGTGGTAGCTCTGCAGCGGTGACGCCTGTATTCGGCCGTGGATCGAGCCAGCGGAACTCGCCGTTGGCGAGCGCGAGACCTTGCGCTCCATCGCTTGCGCCTGGAGAGAGAAGGAGTGAATGGACGACGGGCGCGAGCGCGGACGCAGTTCCCCTTGCGCGAGGGGCGTGCGGTCCATCACGCGGCTCGGGTCGCTCGGGCGCCGATGCAGCGCAGAGACGTACGGGCCATCAAGCGGCGCGCGTGGCGCACTGAGCACTTCAGCGCCGCTGCTGCCGTACTGCCCAGAGTTGATGGACGACCGCCGTGAGTGGTGGGACGAGGCCTGGCTGCTCGAGCGGTGCTGCATCGGCGGTCTGTTGGCCTGCAGCGACGTCCGCCGGCTGCTCGGCTGGTAGTACACCGCCTGCTTCGGCCTGCGCTCGAGCGACTGACGCGAGGCTGAGCGAACCGACGCCGCGGACACGCCGGCATTGGACGCGCGGGGCGAGATCTGCGGGATGCCGCCACGCTTGCCGCCGCCGCCGCCGCCGCGCTTCTTGTTGTCTGCGCCGAGCCACATCCTGAAGGTCGAGAAGAGGCCTGTGCCCTTGCCCAGCGAACCCTTGGGCGACACGGGGGACACGGGTGACTTGACGACGTCCGAGTATCCGGAGGACGAGTCAACCGACTGGACCGACAAAGCGCCGTCCGTCGCGTGGCTGCCGCGCCGCTGCGAGCCCGAAGGGTTGACTTCCGTCGTCGATGAGTGTGTAGATGACGACGGGCGACGCTCCTCGTTGGGCGGCTTGCGGCCAAAGTTGAGCAGCTCGCCCCGCGGCGTCGGGGGCGACCTGGTGCTCGAGCCCCAGCTGGTCGGCATGGCCGGTGCGGGCGAGAGCGACGCCCTGCGCTCGACCTCGTCGCTGAACCCCTTGTCGTCCGATTTTTTGCGCGTCAGGCCCGCCGCGAGCGTCTGCAGCATGCTGACGGACGACGAGCGTGTCTTGCCCATCTCCTGCCGGCGCGACTTGCCCGGCGATGACATGGGCGACGCCGTGCCCTCGTCGATCGGCGTCGACGGGTGCGAGCCCGACTCGGACAGATTGGGATATGAGCGTGAAGACGACACGCCCGGGGTGGCGAAGGCCGATTCGGCTTGCAGCGTCTGCATCGACCGCGAGGACGGGAGCGTCGGCGTCGGCGGCTCGACGTTGATTGGGCCAAGGTGGATCGTCGTCGACCCGGAAGGGTCCTCGACGGCTTGAGCAAGCTCGGCCGTGGGCTCACACTTGGGCGCAGGGGGCAAGGGCGAGTCTAGCCGCTCGCGCAGCGACATCGCCGAGCTCTCGACTGAAACCGACGACGCAGCGCTGTTGAGACGCTCCACTCGCGGTGGTGGACTGACTGGCGGGGGTGGCGAGGATTGCCGCGGCGGCGTTGATGAGCTTGAAGGCAACGCCGACTCGCGCTTCGGCGGCATGGGTTTTGCTGTGCGCTCCGTATCCCTCTCCGCACGCTCCCTCTCGTCCGCCTCGTTCGGCTGCGCACGCGACCCGCGACGGGTAAGCGACTCCCTGCGCTGACTTGCGCCCTTGCCCCAGAGGATCCACCAGAACGCGCCGCTCGTGTCGCACGCGTTGGTCTTGACCGAGTGCTTCAGCTGGCCCGTGTCTACGCCGATAAGCTTGAGCGCGCGGAGCATCTCCTCCTCCTCGTCGGTGGTGAACTCGGGTTGCTGGATATCGGAGAGCAGCGCGAGGTAGTCGACGTTGATGTACGGTACAGCGCCCCTATGCGGGAGCGCCGACAGCTGCTGCGTCGAGGCAGACGGGGTGAGCCGCTCGCTGAAGGACGACGAGACGGACCGCCGCTTGGTGCGCGACGGCGTCTTTGCGTGTTGCGTGAACGGGAGCAGGTGCTTGAGCAGCCGGTCGCGCTCGGCGTGCTGGTGGTCGGACGGGTACGCGTTGTAGGCGTCGGCGACCGCCTCCTCCCCGTCCTCCTCCTCAAGTGACTCCTCAATCGGCGCCTCGACGCGACCGGCGCCGCCAGGAGATGAGTTTCCCTGATCGGCGCGTGCGGATGTCGAATCCTCGCTCGCCTTGCGGATCGTCGCCTCGCTCCCTGCGCGCCTGAGCGTTGGCACCGACCCCGCCGCGTTCGACCTAGGCTCCTCCTGCGCGGATGTCGTCTTGTCCTCATCGCCACCACTGGCAGCTTCCTCGACCCCGTGTCCGCTCGAGCCCACGGTCGTAGGGCTCGTCCTGCCGCTCCTCACCGCGTCTTCCTCGCCATCGCGCCAGTCGAAGCTCGTCATCGTCTCTGTCTCGCTCCCTGGCGCGGCAGGCGGCGGTCTGGGAGCGAGCACGATCGGCTCCTCCGCGACGGGCGTGGGCAGGGTGCGGGAGCTCGAGAACGTGAGCGACTCCTCTTCAATCGTCGGCGACGTCGGCAGTTGCGAGGGGTACTGCACGGGTGACTGCGCGCGCGAGGCAGGGAGGGAAGGCGGCGGGGAGGGGTAGAGCGTCTTGTTGAACCACGGGTGCTCGAGGATCTGGCGCACGTTCGGCCGCTTCTCCGGGTCCAGGTCGAGCAGGTTGTGGATGAGCGACCGGGGTTCTGCACGTGTCGCGCAGGCCTGCGCATCAGCTGCTGGACGTTGAGTACCATTAATGAGGGTGTGGGGACGCACCTGGCTCGAGCCACTCGGGGTCTTCGTACTCGCCCTTGATGATGAGCGCCTTCATCTTGTCCTCGTCATCGTCGTCGAACGGCAAGCCGCCGGTGAGCAGGCAGTATAGGATGATGCCGAGTGACCAGACGTCGACCTCTGCAAACGAGACTGGACGTCAGTCCAAGGCTTGGATGCCTGGCTTGGGCGCCAAAGGACGCACCCGCGCCGGTGTACTTCTTGCCGAGCAGCATCTCGGGGCTGGCGTAACCCGTCGTGCCGCAGAACGTCTCGAGCAGCCTTCCTTGCTCCCACTCGCGCACAAACCCGAGGTCGCCAAGCTTGACGCGGCACTCGCCGTCGAGGAGGACGTTCTCGAGCTTGAGGTCCCTGTGGACGACGCCCTTGTCGTGCATGTACCCGACCGCCAGGCAGAGCTCGCCAAAGATGCGCCGGCCCTCGACCTCGGTCAGTCGGCCTTTCTCGACAAGGTAGTCGAACAGCTCGCCGCCGGCGCAGAGCTCGGTCACGAGCCAGATGTGGCTCTCGGTTGCGAGCACCTCGAGCAGCTGGCAGACGTGCGGGTGGTGCAGCCGCCGGTGGTGATGAATTTCGCGCGTGAGCGACGTCATGGACGACAGGTGCTTGGGGATCCGCTTGATTGCGCATCGTGTCGATGTGAGGCGGTGCGTGCAGAGGCTGCGTGGAGACGGACGGACGAGGGCGGAGGGACCGACGCAGATTGCGCAAGATCAGCCCAGATCGCCGGCAGGAGCGCAGCCGAAGGGAAGAGAGCATCCAGGCCAACCGGAACGGCGGAAGAACGCACTGGACGGTCCCATAGGTGCCTGAGGAGGAACGTGAGCAGCAAGGTCAGCCGCTGGATCGCCTGTCGGAGAAGTCTGCATCCGACGCCTGCCCGCGGCAGTGGCGATGATGCGCGCGCGTGAGGGGGCGGACGGGAGGCTGGGGAGGGAGCGCAAACGCACCTTCGCCAATAACCTTGCCGAGCGTATACCCGCCGACGACCCTGAGCTTCTCGGACCCGAGCTCCTTGCCGAGCTCCTGGTAGGCGTTGGCGAGCTGCGCAGAGGGAGGCAGGGAAAGGCAGGTCAGGATCCAGGGCCCAGCTGGTCAACGCGCACGAACGCAAGCGACGGGGCAGCGGCAAAGGACGCGAAGGGCAGACGGACCCAAGCCTTGTGGTTGTTGCTGGTCGTGTTGGCCTGCGATGGCTGGCGTGCACGGGCGAGCATGGCGCTCCTGCTGGGCGGCGGAGGTGAGCGTCGGCGGTTGGGCAGGGGGTTGCGCCGCCGAGGTCAGTAAGTATGCATCCTCCGTCCGACCATCATATTATCAACTGGCCGCTCCCTGTCCCCCTGGCACGATGATCTTCTGTCCTGTCTGCGCCAATCTGCTCGTCATCTCGATCGCGACCGGCGACCAGATGTGGGCCTGCCAGGCCTGCACCTACCGCTTCCCCATAACCAAGCAGGTGCGCTCCTGCCCCATTGCCTTGCCTTTCCTCTTGCAGCTCCTCAGGCTGACGCCGAGGCTCACGCTCGCACGCAGGTCACGCAACGGACGCGGCTCACGCGCAAGGCGGTGGATGACGTCCTTGGCGGCGAGGAGGCCTGGGAGAATGTCGACTCGACCGACGGTGCGTCCATGCTCCCTGCCCTCGCGTTGACTTCACCCCCCGCTGACACTGTTGGCTCCTACCGCTAGTCCGCTGCCCAAAATGCGACAACCTGAGGGCGTACTGGATGCAGCTGCAGATCAGGAGCGCGGACGAGCCGATGACGACGTTCTAGTGCGTCCCTCTCCTGCCGCTGTTCTGCCCTCGTCCTATGGACGAGCGCTGACCCTGCTGCTCGCACAACAGCCGCTGTACTTCATGCCACCACCAATGGAGGGAGAACTGAGCCTCTGTGCTCCCCAGCGCTTGCACGCCTGCGTTGGTCTTCGCTTTCAAGGCCGGCGGGCGCAGCGCGCAAACCTTCCTTTCCTTGCGCGCGAAGCCGTCGGCAGCCCGGCGGACGCAAGGCGACCCGGGAGGAAGCAGAGGGGGGGGGGGGGGGGGGGGGGGGCGGGAGGCGTGAGGCCGGGGGGGGGGGGGGGCGGGCGGGGGGGGGGGGGGGGGGGCGGGGGGGGGGGGGGGGGGGGGGGGGGGGGGGGGGGGGGGGGGGGGGGGGGGGGGGGCACAGGAGGGCCATTAGGGATGCGGACGACGGTGGCGGGGCTTTGGGGCTTCTGGATTTCACGACCTTCACGACACGCTAGCGCTTGGCGCTGTTGCTGCGCCCTTCTCCGCTGCCTTCACCCTGCACTCAGGAGCAGCTGGAGCGATGTGCTGAGTGTCTGCGCCGTGCGCTGATGGGCTGATCGAGCGAGGGCGATTGCGAGCAAGTAGGAGGCATGAGATCGGCAGTGCGGGCGGCTGACAAGCGCGCTCGACCTCCTTGCCGACAAGCCAAGACAAGACGAGACGACCCGGGCTGTCCCGCACCGACGCGCGGGTAGGCGGGTGAGGGACGGAATACAAGGGCTGGACAAGACGGAGGAATGCTGGAGTGCCGGGGGGCGAAGGGGTTGTGGGTCGAGGGAAGGGGAGAGGGAGGAAGGAAAAGAAGGCTTCAAGGGGCAAGCGCGGCATGCGGACGCGGGAGGACAGGTGCATGAGAGGCTGAAGCAATCGTTGCGTGAAGAGCACGGGATGCAAGCTGTCGATAGACGCTGCTACCCAGAGGGCGATTACTGTGCGAGTCCACAGCGTCAATCACTCGCGCCGCGCCAGCACCGGAAGAGATTCAAAGGACACACCATGAACCAAGCGTTCGCGAACCCGGGCGCGCGGTTCAGCTTCGCCGTGAAGAAGTGGGGGTCGAGCACGCCCGGCGCTGGCTCGTTGTTGCCCGAGTGCGAGGACAGCGTCGTCGACGCGTCGTCGAACTCGGTCGCGCCGAGCACACGGCACTTTTCGAGCGCGATGTCGGCGTAGTATCTGTGGGTGCATGGGGGAAGTCAGCGGCATGCTGAACGCAGTGAAGTGGGGAGACGCACGCCGGGGTGACGAGCGAGACCCTGAGTGGAAGAAGCATGTCAGCATCCCGGAGAGCAAGGCAAGGCGGGAAGGCTACACACGATCGCGTGGCGCGTCCGAAGACGTAAGAGAGCGAGTTGGTGAGCTGTCAGTCGAGAGTTGTCAGCAGGTGCGTGGAGCGAGACGCGGGTCGGAGCTGTCTACCTTCTGGATGCTCTCGGCCGAAAAGTTGTTCTGCGCACAGTGAACAATCGTCAGTGCGCGCACTGTGCCGCATAGAGCAGGGTGGGGGAGGACGCACCTCGTCGGCGAGGACGCAGTAGTGCGTCGTCTTGGCCGTGCCGATGAGACCCGCATGGGCCTACAGATCACATGAGAATCAGCACGAAGCGCGACAGCAGCCAAGTAGGAAGGGTCCGGACCTGCAGGTAGAAGTCGTAGATGAGCGGGTGCGTGACGATGCGGCTGCAAAGGATCAGAACATCAGCGTCGGCCCTTCTTTTGGTTCAGCGAATGAAGCAGCGGGACGTACTCGACCACGACGCCAGGTGGCAGGTTGCCCTTCCTGTCGAGCATGCGCTGGGCGTCGCCAGGCGCGGCGAAGAAGCGCTGGTGGTGGCGCTTGCCGGCCGAGACGTACGTGACGCCGATCCTGTTGTCGGGACCGGTCGAGAACTCGGCGCATGCCTCTGCAGAGAGCGAGGCGTGGTGCGGTGTCAGTGCACCTTCACGGCTGAAGGAAGGGAGGTGGATGAACTCTTGATCAGCGCGACCTCCGTCTCTAGCACCTGGCCGATCTCGCCCTCCGAGATGCCGTCACGGAAGCTGCGATCGACAGGTCTAGTCAGCTCCATACTCTGCAGGAGATGGAGAATCTCAGTGCGCACCAGACAATCTTTTGGGGCAGGCTGCCGTTCTTCTCTCGCCAGGCGACCAGGTGCGCGCGGACGCACTCGTCCATTCGCGTGATGACCTCGACGCGCTGGTCCTCTGCGATAGCAAAGCCGGAACAGCGCAGCGTGAGCAATCAGACACGGCAGCGCAGCGGCCGAAGACGAAGAGGAAGACGCACGGCACCGGATCTCAGCACGCACGTCGCTGGCAGAAGGGTCGGTGGAGGAGCAGACGGCCGCCACTACGGTTCAACAACAATCAGTGGACGATCCACACGCTGCGTACAGATCACAGGCGTTGAACAAGGACGCACTAGAGGCGGCGCGCGAGCCCGGGTTGGGGTGCGTGACGTCGGCGCCGAGGATCATCGTGTTGGGCGGCAGGTCGTCGGGCGAGAGCTTCCAGTTCGAGCCGCCGAGCTTGAGGTTGACCTTCATCGAGACATTGTTGAGGTACTGGTCGGCCTGCCGCGGGTTGGGGTTGGAGCACTGCTCGGAAATGGGAGAGGGTCAGTGTAAGCCGGTGGCGGACGACAACGGGCGGGCCGCACCTTGTTGGCCATCATGAACTGCGACGGCACTGCAAATAGGCAAGCACGCCCGCCAGGTCAACTTCCGTCAACTACGCCATGATGTCAGGGAACCCACCAAGCACGGGCAGGTCGGAGACGAGGTGTCGCTTGAGCGCCTCATACGTGAGCCGGTCCGGTACGATGACCATGATAAGCTGCGGCGGGCGGCCCGCCTGGGTGACGCAGCGCTTGCCAGTCTGCAAATCAGGCGGTCAAGGCAAAATTAAGCAAGCGTTCGTCAGGCTTAGAAGAAGAAAAAAAACGGCGCACCTCCTTGAGCGAGCGGAGCAAGTCGTGCGAGCCCTGATGAAGAACTGGCCGCTGATTAGGCTGCAAGAATGTGAGAAACGCACGACGTCAGCGCTGATGAGTTGAGGCCGGAAGGGAGCGACAAACGACGCTGAGTCCTCGAGCCTCCAGGACCTGGATGAACGCCTGCAAGGGAGAAGCAGTCAGATGTTAGTGTCGGCAAGATGTCAGAGAGCGTGAGCAAAGCAAGGGACGAACGAGGGCGAGGGGCTTCATGCGCTCGACATCGGTGCGGTGATCGAACGAAAGGAATGCCCACGACTCGAGCGGTACGCCCGGACGGATGAACTTCGACTGCGTGAGGTTCCAGGTGCCCGCGCTGACGTTCGGGCTCGCCTGGCGGGATCCC
Organism: Cystofilobasidium ferigula; assembly: GCA_014825675.1. NCBI lineage: Eukaryota > Fungi > Basidiomycota > Tremellomycetes > Cystofilobasidiales > Cystofilobasidiaceae > Cystofilobasidium > Cystofilobasidium ferigula. The sequence continues at coordinate 42,634 of MVAM01000001.1, forward strand.
GGATGAAAGTGTATGTGCGGCGAGGGGAGGACCTGTGCAGATGGGGGAAAGAACAAGGTTCAGCAGCGGGGCCAAGTGAAGAGTAAAACGGGAGCGCAAGACTGACCATGCCGGGAACCTCGGTCATTCGAGGAGAGACCTCGACGCCCCAGCCCTTGATTTCATGCGACTCCTCGAACCCGGCGTTATCGCGCGCGCCGTCGATCTCCCTTCGACGCTCCATCGGCGGCTTGGCCGAGATCTGGATCATGGCGGCCGTCTGCTCAGGCTGCATGAGCGTGAATCCGACAGGCTGGCCCGGCAGGAGCTGAGGAACGGCGTGCGTGCGTCAGGATCACGTAGGGAAAGCGCAGAGCGCCGAAGAAGAGACGCACGATGCAGAATTCGACCGGGACCCTCATCCTTTTCTCCTTGATGTCGACGCAGGGCCAGTCTGGGCGCTGGAGGACGAGGTTCTGCATCAAGCGGCCAGAAGATCGTCAACACCACTGCCTTTGCAAAGTTAGGGGAAGAGGGACGAACGTAAGCGCGGTGGTAGTAGTCGGCGACGGAGATGACCTCGGGCGGCGGCTCGTCCCCGGTGGGCTCAGGATCACCGCGGCGTCGGCGAGGCTTCATCTCGAACGTCTCCTCCCTCGCAGAGCCACGTGAGAAGCCGAAGAGGGTGACCGGCGTGGCGAGCGTGCGGTGGGTAAAGTTGAGGCGCGCACCCTTGAGGTGCTTTTTCATCCGCCGCCTAAGAAGCGGCGGGCGGGCAAAGGTGAATCGTGTCAGCGGCTGGCTCAGGCCAAGGCCGAAGCAAGGGACCGACCAGTCGGGGTTGATGCCGCTTCCGATGCCACCCCCTCCACCGCCACCGTAACCTCCTCGTCCACCGCCAAACCCTCCCCGTCCTCCGCCATAACCTCCTCGCCCTCCGCCTCCACCCCCAGCACCCGAGAGGGCCATAACGACGTCCTTGAGTGGTCCACCCTTGATGTACGCGGCGTGCGCGCTATCGATCTGGAGCCCGGGACCGTTGATCGTCGGCCGCGCCGAAAGGAACATCCCACGGAGGACCTCGGCGCCGAGCGGCAGAGGCGAGGACTGGAAGTTGGGCTTAAACCACTTCCGGTTTTGGGACGACGAGATGGTGAATCTGCGTCGCACGAAAGCCCGATCAGTCAAAACCTCAGGAAAAGACAACAGCAGCGAAGGAGGACGGCGCACTCCTTGGAGATGTGAGCGCGGAAGAGGATGTCGAGCGCCTGGAGCGTCGGAGGGACGTCTGGCGCCGCGGCGTGAACTATGGGGTCCGCCCCGCTGCGCGGGTTCGTGTAGTCGAGGAGTTTCTGCATGTCGACGGTGTTAACGAGAGCGAGCCTGCAGTGCCGGAGGAAGGGTCAGCGATCCCACCAGGAGTCGAGAGGAAGCAAGCACGCACGAGAGGATCCACGTCTTGTCCTTGTTACCGAGCTTGAACGTAACAGGGAAATTGCCTTCCTCCAGCTGGGCACCCTCCGTCTGGTCACCTCCAGGCGCCTGCTGGACCGTTCGAGCGTCCTGGTCGAGCTCGCGGATGGGCTCGAAGGGGATTTTGACCGGCGAGTAGGCGTTCTTCAGGCCGTCAAACGCCATCTGCGCCCCGACCACAGCCAGACGTCAGTCTCAAACCACTTTGCTGCGCGAGGATGAGGAAAGAACGCACGATGGAGATGATGTGCGCAATCTTGGGCTGCGACGCCGCGAACGCGGCCCAGACTCGCTTCGCGTCGTCCCGGTTCCACTTGATGTGCTTGTCCAGGCCCGGGATCGAAAACGACACGTCGTAGTGGTAGCTGCGGATGACATGAAGAGGGCGGAGTTGTCAGCTCATGTGCGACACTCGACCTGAATGCTCACAAAGGCAGCGCACATCTTCTTGCTCGGAACCCTCAGGCGGTACGTGCTGCAGTCAAAGGAGACGAAAGGGTCAGATCAGACCATTGCGACCAAGGGACGGAGAGCGACGGACTTGGCGAGCAGATCGATCTTCCTGCCCTGCTCGTTGAACTGTAGATCCGGAGCCCAATGGGGAGGTCAGTGCTCACGCAGTCTTCTGCAAAGGACGGCCGACATACTCCAGGTCGCGGCGCGACGTCTGCGGTGCACGAAAGAAGTGAGCGATCAGTCGCGGCAAGCGGATCACGCGGTCCACAGGGGGGAAGGCAGAGACGCACTGCTCAACGCGTGCTCCTTCCAAAGGTTCTTCGGCTGCTTGCCCTGCGCCCCGCCCTCACGCCTGCCGGACGGCGCCTCGTTCGTCCCATGAAAGGGGTCTGTCAACTCGCAGCGTTGTCAGCTGGGCATTGTGAGGTAGAGACCAGAGGGACGGACCAGCCAGAAGCTCCCCTCGCGCGCGCTTGTACCCGTCCGGCCGTCCGCCGTCGCCGTCACCGTCGCCGTTCCCGCCATGGTGCGAGCCGCCCGTCGAAGCGGACGGGACCACACTAGAGTCTGTCCCGCTCCTCCCACCGTTGCCGTTGCCGTCGCCCGAGGGCGGATAGTCGCTAGTCGAGGAGGGCATCTATGCGGGAAGGGCGGGCGGAGGAAGCAAGGGGCGGAGATGTCAGCTGCCTGTCGCTCAACATCGGCTTGCGCTGCCTCATCGCGGACAGACCGAGCAGGATAGGACGTACCGCTGCAAGCCTGAGGTTGATCCAGACTGCAAGAGGCTCTCTCTAGGGCTGACGGCGTGTCACAGGGCGCAGTGGGAGAAAGCAGCAGCCCATCATGCAGCGGGGCGGACGATTTCGAGCGCGCACAAGTCCGACGCGTACTTATCCCGTCCTAACCGTACTGCACACATCGACTTCACTCGCGTACGACAACGCGAACAAGGATACAAGGGAGCATCATTGCCATAGAGCAGGATGACACGCAGAGTGGGACCATAGTAAGATGAAGGATGGGTCAGGGGACAACGACCGACTGGCGCAAGAGGTGGGGCGGAGGATGAGGAAGGCCCGACCGGACAAAGGACACGCGAGGATGAGATTACTCCGTGGCGGGAGCAGCGGCGGCCGGCTCGGCCGTCTTCCAGCTCTGCACATCACGAAGCTCGACAGTCAGCAACAGAAGTAGCGAGGGTTGAACCAAATGGGCGAAGACGCACGTCCATCTCGGCGTCAAGGTCCTCCTGCGTCTTCTTCGGGCGCCTGCCGGAGTCGGCAGGCTTGGCCGCACCGTTACGGCCACCCCGTCGGGGCTTAGCGGGGCCGCGTCTGTGCTCAGTAGCAGCGAGTCAGCGAGAGCGCGCGCCAGGAGGAAAGGAAGAAGAGACGTACGCAGCAGCAGCGGGCGCAGCGGGGGCAGCAACGGGCGCAACACGCGAGGCGAGCGTCGGGGGAGGCTTGGTGTAAACCAGCTCGACCTTCATGGGCGTGCCTGAACGCGTTGGACGAGAACCGATGAGCAAGCGGGGGAGACGACCGAGAGGACCGTGCGAGGACAGTCGATGACCGACGAGGGTAACCGACGTGATCGACCGAGACAGCGATGATGACCGAGAGGCGCAAAAGATGGCGAAGAGACGCGTCGACCAAGAGAAGATTCCAATGAGAAGTATAGGTGAGGAGATAAGAGCGAAGCGGTGGGGTGTTTGTATCAGTCGGTCTGTTGTGTTGAGCCAGCGAGCAGCGGGTCCGTCGAGCGAGCGCGCGCGGCCAGCGAAAGGTTCGAGCCTTGGCTGAGAGCGAGGGTGGGCGTGCCGGAGGAGGTGGGTGAAGGAGGTGAGTGACGGACGTTGGGGCCCATGGCCCTGCGACGCGATGTCTTTCGACATCTGCAGCCCGCATTACGCCTCCCAGGGCACACCCAGCGAGAAAGAGTGACCCTCGCTGAGTTAACCAACGACCCGCCGACGCCTGCCTGCAAGCCGTGCGTTGAGGTGCGGATGGCGCAAGCGTCCGGACGACCGGCATCTGTCCGCCGCTGCATCTCCTCGTGCCCCACCCCGCCTAAGCACGGGGTTGCAGTCGTTCATGGCGGGCAACCTGGCGCGACGAGACGCTCAACCAGGTTGTCAATCGCAGCCCTGCCTGCTGCCTCAGGTCCAAGGCTCGAGCGGGACAAGTCGTCCTCGAACAGACTGCCTTGCCTGCTTCAGGTCCAAGGTCTTGCGGCCGTTGGCCCGCATTCAAGCGCCTGTGGAGTCCGCGGACAACTTCTGCCTGCTACCTCAGGTCCAGAAGCGTCCACGCCTGCCCTTGCGAGGTGGAATGTTGCCGTGCGTCGGGTTTGAACGGAGAAGACGCGCTCGCGCGCGCTGCTCGAGTAAAGAAAGAGTCAAGGAAACGTTACTAACGGCCGTCAACGAGTCGGTTGTTGTCTGCGATCGCGAGCGTTGCAATCGTCAGCGGGAGGTCTCTTGAGAGCAAGACAGCGCAAAGACGCACAAGTCTGGAACGCCTTCTGAGCGGCACCGCGCGCCTGGAAGACGACGGTCGCAACACCCTTGTGCTTGCCGTTCTTGTCGTACGTGAGGAAGCACTCCTTCGTCCTGCCAATGGTCGAGTCGAAGAGGTCCTACGTCCGCGACCGCATCTCGGTCAGTTCCACGCTGCTTCCGCGCGTTTGTGGGAAGCGAGCAGGCAGCCGCACCTTGACCGCCGCGTCGTCGACATCCAGGGGGAGGTTCGAGACGATGATCTTGAACGCCTCGCCCTGCGGCGCGGCCTGGCCGTTGCCGGCCTGAATCTTGGCGGCAGCAGCGGCCTGCCGACCGTTGGCAGGGGCAGCACCGGCGTAGCGCGCACGGGCACCACCGTTGCCCCCCGCGGCGGCGGCAGCTGCCGGGGCGGCCGCCTTGCCTCCGCGTCCGGCGCGACGGTTCGACTGCTTGGTCTTGCGGTCGGCGGTGATCATCTGCTCGTAACACCAAAGGTGTATGGGAGGGGAAGGAGGCAAGCGACATCAGCTCATCTGAGCTGCAAGCGAGGAAACGTCGCGCAAAGGAAAGCATACGGACCTCGTCCAGGGACATGTCGACGTCCATCTTGGCTGCTGGCTGCTTGAGCTGAAAGGGAGTAGGGAGAGAAGGAAGGGGGATGTAGCGTTGCTTGCGAGGGGGCTGAAGCAAGGTGGATGGCGAGCAGGAGGAGGCGTTGACGGCGGACGGGCGAAGGCAGATGGACTGTCTTAGTAGAGCTAGATGAAACCGTACTTTACTTCATGAATCTAAGAACTCACGGCGTGAAGCCACTTCCCTGCGCGCGCTCTCTTCCTTTCGATGATGCTTGCCTTGATATAGCAGAAGATGATTCTTTCCCATGAGCTACACGCGCTCCCAATCAACGCTCTCTGTTCAGCGCGCGTATGCGGCCTGCGGTTCCGTTCGCGCTGCCTAGAGCGACTTCTTCTCGTCGTTCGATAACTCGGACATCTTTCTCCTGCAAGATTCGAGCCGAGGGTTTACTTAATTGCCTGATGGGACTCAGGGGCAGATGCCGAAGTGACCTACCTGATGGGAAGAAGCTCATCAAGGACCTTCCCGACGTTTGCACTGCGCAAAAGCTAAGAAGTAGTAGTAGTAGCAGTAGAGTCTATCTAAGCAGCCGCGCAGCGACGGCGTACCAACTACCAAGTCGGCGAAGGTCGCACAGAACTTCCACTAGTGTCGTCATACATGCGGCATGGATCCTCAGTTGAAATCTGACGCCGACAAGGTCGCAGCTCGTCGTTGTTGTCCTCATCGACGATGTTGGCATCAGGTGCGCCGCCGGCAAACTCGACTGCGGGGACGCCGGACCTATGACGCTCTTGGACTCGCGCAGCCCGCCTGCCTGACGGCTCCCTTGTGAGCCAGTTTGCTCGACCATCACAGCCCTCCTGCCCCTGCCTTTGCCCCCCCCCCCCCCCCCCCCCCCCCCCCCTTTTCCCCCCCCCCCCCCCCCCCCACTCTCCTGTCCTGCACGCATTCGACACCTGGCGCGTATCAGCATCTGCTCGAGTGAGTGCCATCTCACGAATACGTGCCCCCACGCGGCCGGGGGAAGGTGACACCGATGAACGCCTCCTTCCTGCTGCTGAGCGGCATGGCAGGCGCCTCCTTGCTGGTCGCCGCCGCCGCCGTCGTGGGACCTGGTCAACGGCGCTGACTTGCGTGTCCTTCCGACTCTCCCCTCCGTCCGCTGCTGCTGCTGCTTTTCCGCTCGCTGGCTGGGTTCTGGCTTGCCGTCCCACCCGTCGCTGTCGTCCGGTGTCGCCTGCGCGCGTGCGCTTCCCTCCCCACCGTTTCCCCCCACCGCGCACGCCCGTGTGTGCGTTGGCAACTTCCGGCCGGCCGGCGTTCGTCTCCAGTGTCGTCCGAGGAACCAGAACAGCCCTCGTCCGTTGTCCTCGGCGGTCTTTTGCTCGCGCCAGACTCGTCCCAGCAGCAGCAGCAGCAGCAGCCTGTCGTCGGCGTTTCCGCAGCGCTGCAGCAGTACGACGACGTGCCTCCAGTGCCGTCGACTGCACTCATGAAGAAGCCGCCTCCAGGCGGTCCGCCAGGGCCTCAGCCGCCGACGCAGCAGCCTGTCGCAGCCGGTGCACCCCCGTCGCCGCTGCCGCCAAGATCGCCCTACGGCGGTCGTCCATCCCAATACCGGCCTCCGCCGCCTAAGGGCCCGAGTGAAGGAGGGCTCAACGGCGGCGGCCAGCAAGGCTTCCCTTCGTCTGGCTTCACCCGACGACCCATGCGGCCGCCAGCTCAGCAGCAGCAGCAACATCAGCAACAGCAGCCGCAGCACGGCGGCGGGAACGGCTTCCCAGTCGACGGCCGTCGTCTCAGCGCGCGCTCGAGCGTCGGGTCGGCGAGCAACGCATCGGGCTACCAGAGTCCCAATGTCCAGCAGCGCAACGCCGGCCCCTTCTCGTACGGCGAGCCGACATATGGACAGGGCCTTCCTACCACTCTGTACGGTCCGTACAGCACTGTCGGTGCTCTTCAACAACAAGGTGGGTGGTACGCGCAACACTCGCAAGGCGCACCGCTGCGGTACTCGCCTCCTGAAGGGCCAATGCCGCCCAGCGGCGTGGCGGACTCAACTGTCTCGCCAACGCACTCGTCGTCCAACATGTCGGCGACCGGCACGAGCCCGGCGACGAGCCAGCACCTGACGTTCCCGTACAACCCGTACAATCAAAACCCGTACGCGGTGTCGGTCAGCCCGCACGGCTACTACCTGCCGCAGGGCGTGCTCTACCCTTCACCCTCCGGTCCGCCGTCAACCATCGACCCGTCCTCGCAGCCTTCGAGTCCGGCGTTCGGCGCATCGAGCCAGTCCTCGAGCAGCCCTCACACGATTCAAAGCCAGCACGGCCAGACGTGGATGTACGTGCCGGTCGGCTACTACGTGCGTCCTCTTCTTCTATGCGCGCGTTGCGCTCCGTAATTCAGTTGAAGCCGACGCTTCCTTCTCTCGCAGCCGCAACCTGGCGCCTACTCGTTCCCCTCAGCGCCCACGTCTTCCGACGGCAGCTTCTCGTCGCAAGGCGGCCAGGGTCCTCTGCAGATGTACGGTTCAGCACCCAATGCTGCACCGGTACACTATCCTCAACCGCCACCGCCGCCGCCGTTGCAGGGAGCGCACTACAACAGCCAGCAGCACCCCCACCAGCAGCACCTGCACCAGCAGCATCAGCGGATACCGCCCCATGTGCCGCAAAAGCCCCAGCCGATGCAACACTTGCAGCCAGGTCGTCCAGGACCTCCTCTCGCGCCCTCGCCCTCGAGCATCCCACAAAGTCCCTTCTCGGCCCCTCTCGCACCCCTTCCGCCTGCCTTCAGCCAGCCGCGCGTTGCCAGTCAGCCGGATACGCCCATCCTGCCGTCTCCGCATGCACATGGCAACTCGCCCATCCCAGTGCGCAAGGCGTGGCACCCCGCCCCGCCACCGCAGCGGTCCGAGTGGGTCATGTGGTGCGGCAACGTACCCTCGGATGCGACGCAGGAGGAGCTCTGGGCTTTCTTCACGGGTCCTCTCAGCAAGGCCGCACCCTCGAGCACCGCCTCGGCCGGTGCGAAGGACGTAGGCCAGCCAGCGCTCGACGGGTCGTGCGACGACGTCGCCTCCGTCTTCCTGATCGCGCGCTCCTCGTGTTGTTTCGTCAACTACCGCTCGCAGGAGGCACTCGACATCGCCATCGCGCGGTTTAACGGGCTTCCAATCCGACCGCTCGAGGGCCCGCGTGCGCCGAGGCTTGTGTGCAGGGTCCGGCGGAAGGAGGACGACCTCAAAGCGGGCGTTGGCGGGCAGCGCGGACGGGGCGTGCATAAAGATTGGGTGAAGGAGCGACAGGCGCAGGCAGCGGCGAACGTCGCGACCTTGTCACCCGCTGCGGAGCTGACCCAGGGCGAAGGCGGCACGACGCGCAGAGAGGACGCAGGGACACCCTCGGGCCTGACGGCGGCGTCCGCGACGACACCGCAATCGCATCAAGGATCAACCATCTCCTCCCACTCAACCGACTCGAGCTTCCTCTCGCGCTACTTCCCCATCCGGTACTTCATTCTGAAGAGGTGCGCCGCCTTCAGGATTCGCTCTGCGAGCCTTGGCTAATCCTATTTTTCTCCCACCACAGCCTAACCCAGGTCGATCTCGACACGTCTATCAAGTCAGGCATGTGGGCGACGCAGCCGCACAACGAGCCTGTGCTCGACCAGGCCTACCGCACCTCCAAAGAGGTCATACTGATTTTCGGCGCCAACAAGACCGGCGAGTTCTTTGGCTACGCGAAGTAGGTCTCCATTTTCATCTTGTCCCGGCTGGAGCACCGCCCCTAACGCTTGGAGGCGACCGCAGGATGGCGGGTCCAATCAAGAAGGGCGTCTCTCGCCTCTCGTGGGCTTCGCGCTCGAGCGGGCAAACCTTTTCGCCGACGAACTCGTCCTCGGCCCTCTCGCCCACCGGCTCAACGCACCCCATCCGCTCCGCGCCTGACCCCATCGCCGAAGGCCCTGAGGACGAACAAGCCGATCCTCAGCGAGCGTCCACCCATCCAAATCTGACGGCACCGCTCAAGCCGTCCTTCTTCCGCTCGACGACGAGCCAGTCGTCCTTCAAGACGGCCGTCCTGCAGGACTCGCCTGGCGAGATGTTCCCGGGCGCTAGCTCTGCACTGCAATTCCAGCCCGCGACGACGTCCTCGCTCCGCGCGCATGCACCCATCGGCATCGAGACCGAGCGCGCAACGACGCCGCGCAACAGTGCTCCTGGCGTGCTTGAGTCGCAACAGAAGGAGCTTGTCCAGAAAGCTGTGCGCCGGATGTCCCACGGTGGAGGGGAGGACGTCGACCTCGGCAAGCCGCTCACCAAAACCGAGACGGCGGCCATCATCAACGAGGTTGGCAAGGCTAGCGTTCAAGGTGCCGTCGCGGCCGACCGTTCCACGCCGTCGCCGCCTAAGTTCGCGATCCACAACGGCTCGCCGTTGGAGCCTCTCGAGCTGCCCTCGCGTGACGAGGATGGCATCAAGCGTATCGACCACGCGCCGCAGGCCACCTCCGCCAACTCTCAGATCGGCGGCAGCGCGGGTTCAGGCCCTTCCGCGACCAGCTTTGCCAGCTCGTCGGCCGGCGTTGGCTCGAGTCGATCGGGCTACTTCCCAAACCTGCACCTGCCGGCGACCCCGGACGCAGGCAACGCTCTCGCACTTGAGAATACAGTCGCGACCGAGGCTTCCAATGCGCCGCCTGCTGATGGCGAGACCTGGGGCACGCCGTTTACCGTTGAATGGCTGCAGACCCAGCGGCTGCCGTTCTTCAAGGGTGCGTTTTCATCACGTTGCCCTTGCCGCCGCTTGCGCTGACCTGCTTGAATGGTTCTCGTCGCAGTCAAGCACCTCCGCAACCCGTGGAACTCAAATCGAGAAATCAAGGTATCGCGCGACGGAACCGAGGTCGAGCCCGACATTGGCCGGCAGTTGCTGGACATCTGGAACTCGCCGACCTCGCCGGCGCAGGAGACTGTCGCCTCGCCCGATCCTGGCTCCAGCGCGTCGCCCTCGACCTTCTCGTATGCTGGCGTCTCGAAACCCAAACCGGTCGCGCCGTCGGAGGTTCTGGGCCTCGGTCTGTCGACTCCTCCCCTTCAATCAAGCGCGGCGTGACCGCGCGTAATCACCCTCATCTCTTTCGCGGCGATCGTCGGCTCATCTTGACCATTCCATCGCCCCTCAAAGTCCACCTTCGCAGTTGCCTCCTGTACTAGTACGGTCCCCTAGCACCCCCAAAGCACCTCTCTCCTGTCCTTTCTCGACAGTCCCGCCGTCCTATCCCTCCCCGCCTCCCCCAGTCTTCCTCAACCCTCGCAGACCCCTTTTGCTTCACCCCCTCGACGTCCATTCCAGCAACGCTCACGACGACGCATACACGACACCTGTTCACCACCTTTGCTGCCTCCTCCCAACATCCCCACCTGTTGATTGTTCAGTCCACACACACGATCCCGACTCTACGATCTCATCCCTTTCTTCTCACTTCAGAGGTGCTGTCCGTCCGCAATCTCAGTCCGGCCTGAGTAAGGAAAGGAAGCGCATACATACAACAGTCGTTCTTGGACGCCCACTTTACTGATGCGGCCTGAAGCGCAGGCGCTCAAGCTTGCTCCTCGATCCGCTGCTGATCGGCGCTAGCCCGTCCTCCTGGCTTGAGCGCTTCGACGGCGACGAAGACGCCCACCCCACTTTCGACGGCGAGCCCAGCGACGCGCGCTTTGACGGGCGCGACGCCCGCGTGAAGGCAGCGTCCCTGAGCGGTGAGACGGGGTGGTCCGCCGGGTCGACGCTCTTGCGCTTCTTCGCCACAGCGGGGAGGGAGGGCGGCGGTGTGTGCGAGCGGGCGTTCTCCTTCTCCTCGCCCCCCGCCGGGCCCGCAGACGGCTGCGGGGCAAAGTCAAACTTCGGCGGGCACATCACGGAGCGCGAAGTGTCGCGTGCGAGGGAGGGAAAGGTGCCGGCGGCCGGTGGGCGGCCGAGAGGGCGCGGAGCGGTCGCCGCTGCGGGAGGCCGGGCACGCGCAGGTGGGGTGAACGTTGAGGCGGGAGGCGCGAACGCAAGGCCAGGCAAACTCTGTGTAACGTCAGGGCGAGCAAAGTCAGCGAAAGGCAGGCTATGAAGGAAGGTGCAAGGGACTGACGTGACGACCGCCCTTCCTCATGCTGAACTTCTCCTTCCACCCCTGTGCGATGCTCGCGATCTTCTCCCCCCTCGCGGCCTCCTTTACGCGTTCGGCTTCCTCGTCGTCGCCGTCGTCGTCATCGTCGTCTGAGCGGATGTTTGAGCTGTCCGACAGCGGCGCGATGCCGTCCCGTACATTGCCTTTTGGTTTGTCTGGTCGAGGGAGAGGCACGAAGGCGAGCTGTGCGCGCGCCGCGCGTGTTGGGGAAAGCGCCTCCTCGGGCGAATGGCAGATTTCGCGCAAATCGAGCGCATGCACCGTCATGTCCGACGACGGCGCGCTATCGTCCCTCTCTTGTTCCTGCTCCTCCTTCGCCGGCGGGAGGTGTGCAAGCCGGTTCACGCCGCCCCCTCCTGTGCGCCTGCGCGCGTCCTCCGCCCTCGCAGGGCTGCTCGAGATGTACCCGCTCGAGACTGACACGCCTCTCACGGGCGAGCGCGTACGCGCAGGCGCAGGGGAGGACAGCAGGTCGTCTACCGGGCCGGCGAAGAGCGGCGCGCTGTGCTTGACGGGGCTGGGCGAGCCATCCCGCGCGGACGCGGTAGGGTAGTTCGTCAGCGAGAGGGCGGAGGAGCTGGCCGACGACCCTCCGGCGTGAGGGTGCGGCGCCTCGCTCAGCAAGTCGACGAAAGACGTCGTCCTGCTCCCGAGCTGCCCGCAGAGCGATGGCGCGACCTCGTCAGTCAAAAGCGACGTGCTCGCCTTGGGCTCGTCCGACGACGCCTTCCCGAGCTTCTGCGCGCGCGTCCTCCCGAAAAACCTGCTCGACGCTCCACCCGCGCGAGGCGGCGGGCCAGACTCCTCGAGCACCTGTGACTCAGGCACGCAGTCGACCGCGGCCATCATCCTCCTCGCCTGCGACGCCTTCGCAGGCGAGAGCTGCGACAGCCGCGCAGGGCCCGACGCGGGCGGCCGGCCGGCAGCGTCGAACGCGTAGCGGTGCGGGACTTGCGTCGCGCGCGTCTCGGCATTGGTTGTCTTGCGCGCGTTCGGGGCCGAGTTGGCGCGTCGGAGGGTGTTGGCCGGCTGAGAGGTCTTTGGGGCGAGCTCTACAGCAGCGCACAGCGTTACGTTAACGTCAAAGGGGCGGGCAGCGCATGGTCGCAAAGGAGGACGCACTGAACATGTCGTCGATTTTTCTCTGCGCGCCCTTGTTCGGCGCCGCTCCAGCAGGCAAGACTCGCATCCCTGGCCCAGCGATGGGCTTAAAGTCGGTCCACGAGTCGACGATGAGCGCCCTGGTGATCGGGCAGCGGTCGCCGGCCGCGATTTCGGCGGCGATGGACGGATCGATGTCGCTGCCGGATGCCAGTGCGTTCGCAGTGTCAGCGAGAACTGCACGTACTTCAGTGAGAGTGAACGCACGGGCCGATGTAGTTGTCCTCGACCTCGCCGAACCCCTCCGGCGTAGGCGTGAGCGGCACGAGCCGTTTCAGCTCCGGATCCCACACCCTCTGGTGGCAGAACGCGAGCTCCGCGAGCCTGAACACGTCCTTGTACTCCTTGGGGACGGGATAGCCCTCGAGCCGGAGGTGCTGGAGCACGCGGTCGACTGTCTTGAACCGCCGGAGGAGAGCATGTGCCGTCTTGAGTCCGACGCCGGGAACGGAGGGCAGGTAGTCGCAGCCGGAGAGGATCTGTCGTTCACCTCCGTGATGAGCGGTAGGCCCAAGATCTGATCAAGGACGCAAGACGTACGGCCATGTGCCTGAACTCCGTGTCCCCCCAGCCGTCGAGCCTCCACTCGCTCCTCCCCACTCCGCCTTGCGCCCCTCCCGCGGCTGCGAACCCCATGCGGTCTCGGTCGACCTCACACACCTTGCCATCCGAGTCCATCTTGAACAGCACGCGGCGGGCGCCGAACACGAGCAGGTCCGAGTCCTCGGTGATGAGTCCGTCGACGTGGTTGTGCTGCTCGAGGAAGCGCAGCTGCGCGTCGGCCTCGTACGGCGCGACAACGTACTGCACGCCTTCGGCGCGGAGGGCCTGCCACAAAGAGCCATCAAGGGTCAGTGCGTTCTGGCTGTGACCAAAGGGGACGATCAGTCGCACCTTGATGAACTGTAGTGCCATCTCGGGCGTGACGTCGACGCATGCCGTGAACGCCTGGTGCGCCTCCTTGGTGAACCCGCCCTGCTTGAGCTCGACCGCCTTGGCCTTTGCCGCCTCCCTCTTTCTGTGATTCCTTTCGCATATCAGCATCCATGGAAGCACGGCGATTGCCAGGAGAAGTGCCGCAGGGACGCACGCAAGTCGTTCGGCCTCGGTCCCGGCCTTCGCAGGCAGCGGCCCGCCGTCGAACACGACGTACGGCGCGACGCCATGGTACCGCATCATACGCACACGGTGCATGCAGTACTGGACGAATCTGTCTCGCACGCCGCGCAGAAGGGGTCAGCTGGAGGGCTGAGGAGCGCAGAGCGGGAATAGGGGACGCACTTGGTCGTCTTCTTGCCCATGACAAGGTCCTCGGCGCAACCGAACGCACCCTTGTGTAGCCAGACGTACGCCTGTCCACCGGCAACGCCGTCTGAGTCAGCTTGTCCCTCTGCAAGGCAGGCAGTAGGCTGAGAGGAGGGAACGAACGTCAACCGCGAGCCTGCGCGCAGCAGCAACCTGTCAGCCGACCTTTCCTCCATGCCCTCTGCTCACAGAACGACAGGACGCACGTCAGGCCCCGGTACTCCGAGATGTCCTTCCACTCGTGAGCGGGCTTGAGGAGCTGCAGGCGGACGCGTGGACGAGGGGTGGTCAGCGGAGGGATGGGCGGCGGAAGGCGCGTCGCGTCGGCGGCACGGAGGAGGACGTCCGGCGGGTGGCGCGCGGATGGAAGGCAGAGGACGGACGGGAAGCAGGCCCTGGATACCCATGGCTGCGAGGCGCTATGCGAGAGGGACGAGCGAGGGACCAGTCGTTACGATGCGACGGCGACCAAGGGACGGCAGGGGGCGAGGCGCGTTGAGGGCGGCGACGCAGGCAGCCCGACGCGTCGGGACTGAATCGAGCTTCAGGCCGCATAAGGGTTCTGATATACAACCGCCATTCAAATGCAACAATCATGTTGCCGACATGGCACGCGCGCGCGGTCGCAGCAAGCCAGCAGCGCGCCTTCCATCCAGCTTCATCCTCCTCCTCCTCCTCCTCCTCCTCCTCCTCGTCCTCGCCCTTGCCTTGCCAGCTACCGCAGCCACCCCTCCTCTCTCATCCTCAACAGCCACCTCAAGCAGCAACCATGGACATCGACATGTCCCTCGACGACATGGCCGCGCGCGACAAGAAGCCCGCGCGCCAGGCGCAGGGCCGACCCTCGCAGCAGCAGCGCAGCGGACGGGCCGGACCGCAGAGGACCGCATCGGGGAGCGGCAGGACGCCGTATGATGTGAGCCCGTTGTCGTGCTTGTGGTCAAGGTGGAAGGGATGGGTCGAGGACGGGCGAAGGGAAGGTCAAGGAGGCAGGTAGGCGGTCGACCTTCCGCGCATCAGCTGGCGCTGCAGTAGGCCATCCACAACGTGTGCGCACGATGTGAGCAGCTGCGACACTGCACGGCCTGCAGCCTTCTGCTCTGGTGGCGGGCTGCAATGATGATTGGTTACAGAACAGGGACGAAGAAGGGTCGCCGGCCGCAGCCCATCTACTCCCGTTCAGCCCCATCTGACTCCCTTCCCCCTTCCCTCTAGCGCCCTCCGCCCGCATCCACCGAGTCGACCTGGAAGCACGACATGTACGGTGCCCGTCCGTCGTCGCACAGCAGCGGTGGGCGCGCTGGGTCCTACACCGGGGCCCGCGGCGCCGGCGGGGAATACACGAGCTCGCACCCGACCGCGCGGCTGAAGATCGAGAATGTGCACTATGAGATCCAGCCGTTCCAGCTCGAGGTCCGTCCTTCAATGCTTCTCTTCTGCTGAGGCTGTGGATGACTGACGATGGGTGGGGGGTCGGGACGAGCAGAAGATCTTTGCGCAGGCGGGCCAGCTCGTCGACGGACCCAAGATCATCGTGAGACCTTAACCTCTCCTCCAGCTTCACATCCCTCTTCTGCACCCCATATCGCGCCTTCTGGCCTTCGTATGCTCTCAATCTACGGTTATGTCGGGCCAGACAAGCCTTGCCGGACCCGTCCAGCTGCCGCTTCGCCTCAGCAGCCCCGCAGTCCCCACGACCTGGTCGACGAGCCTCGCTGGAAGCGCAGTTGACGGGTATCGCTGGGCTCGCATGGAGGGCACTGAAACGTTAAAGAGAGAACACCAGAAGTGACTCTCGTCCCGGCCCCTTGCTCTTCCCTCGCAGGTGCGTCTCCCTTTGATCTCTCTTTCACGCGCTGTGCACTGACGATTCCCGCTCTGTGCTGCAGTACGATCGCGCCGGACGCTCGACCGGCATCGCCTTCGTCACGTACGGCTCGGTGTCGGACGCTCGACTGGCCAAGGAGAAGCTCGACGGACAGAAGGCTAATGTGCGTTGCCTCGCCGCTTGCGCTCATCTGGCGAGCGCCCTACCTGCTGTTGCGTTCTGGCTTGACGAAGACTCACGCGACCACAACAGGGTGAGCCGATCACAATCACCTACGTCCCCGTCCCGCTGCCGAGCAGGACGGAGGGCCGGGTCGACGACCGCGGGCGCGCGGTCGCGCAGGTCGACAACTCGGGCAAGTCGCTCCTCGGCAGGCTAGGCGGGATTCTCGGCGACAGGCCGGCGCCGCGGGAGCGCGAGGCGGGCGCCAGGGGCGAGCGGTGCGTCCCTCTTGACTTTCGATCGATGTGCTGCGCGGACAGCTGCTGACGAAGCGTCCGCAACCCTGCAGACGCCCTCCCCCTGCAGCCCGCGCACCCTCTGCTCCCCGAACCCGCGGCGCCCCCGCCGCGCGTGGTCGTGGTGCGGGCAAAGCGACTGAGGGCGGCAGGGGCAGCAGGCGCGCGGAGCCCAAGACGGGCGACGCGCTCGACCAGGAGCTCGAGGCGTTCATGAACGCCCCTGCTGGCGCGGCGAAGGCGGCGGAGTCGACGGTGCGCTCTACCCTTTGTTTGCCCTTGGCCATGGCATAGGTTCTGACGAGCCTGACGACGGCTGCAGGCGACCGCCATGGAGGAGTAAGAGCACCTCGTTGCCGTGCCTTCGATCAATAACTTAGTCGCCATCAAGGCAGTCGTCCTGCCCTTCGTCCCCTCGCTCATGCCTCCGCCACTGTACGATCTCCTGGTTCAGTTATGTGACATGCCCCCTCTCATCCTTCCATACTTGGGCAGGAGGTGGGCTTCCACGTCGTGCCACGTCGACAGGTCTCAGGCGCGCATCATCATGATGCGCTGGAAGCGGCGGCGCGTCGAAGACTCTAGCTCCGTCGACGCTGGCGCAGAAGGAAGGAAAATAAAAAAAGGTGGGGGAGGGATGCGCTGGCCGGACGCGCGCGCGCGCACGCCGCCCGCCTTCTTTTCTGGCAGCAAGCATCTGGCTTCTCGTCGTCCATCCCTCTCCCCTTCCCTTCCCTTCCGGCAAGCAAGCAAGTCAGCAACGATGGTCGCCTCCCGCAGGTCGCCCTCGCGCCTCTTCAGCACCCTCTCTCTTTTCGCCCTCTTGTTCGCAGCCCTCCTCGCCGTCGTCCCCCAGGGCGTCGCCGCCGACGGCCACGAGGAGTACGGCACCGTCATCGGTGCGTCCGACTCTTTCCGACGCGTGTGAGAGCGCTTGCTGACGAGCTTCTGCACCCCGCAGGTATCGACCTCGGAACGACCTACTCGTGTGTTGGGTGCGTGCTCTTTCTTTTGCTCGCGCGCGCCTGCTGTCTTGAGCCGCGCGCACCATCTCCATCTCTGCGCGCTCGTGCACGCCACCGACCTCCTGAGTCTTAGGAGACTGACGCTCTTTTGTCCGCGCTGGCCTCCTGCAGTGTCCAGCGTGCTGGACGTGTTGAGATCATCGCGAACGACCAGGGTACGCCGCCGCCTTTTCATCTGTGACGTGTCGCGCGCCTCCTGCTGACTTTCGATGCGCTGGCGACCTCTCACCTTTCCCTCTTAGGCAACCGTATCACCCCGTCATGGGTCGCCTTCACCGAGGACGAGCGCCTCGTCGGCGACGCAGCCAAGAACCAGGCCCCGCAGAACCCGCGCAACACTATCTTTGACGCCAAGCGCCTGGTTGGCCGCAAGTTCGACGAGGGCGACGTGCAGAAGGACATCAAGCACTGGCCTTTCAAGGTCACTTCCAAGGCCGGCAAGCCCCAAATCCAGGTTCACCACAAGGGCGACATCAAGAACTACGTGCGTTGTTTTTCCTCTTTCCTCTCGACTGCGCGCCCGGACTTGAGGCTGACCCTACGTTCCGGCCTCGTGGACCAGTCGCCCGAGGAGATCTCCGCCATGATCCTCACCAAGATGAAGGAGACCGCTGAGGCCTACCTCGGTAAGAAGGTCACCCACGCCGTCGTCACCGTCCCGGCCTACTTCAACGACGCCCAGCGCCAGGCCACCAAGGACGCCGGCACCATCGCCGGCCTGACCGTCCTCCGCATCGTCAACGAGCCCACCGCTGCGTGCGTCCTGTTCTTCCATCCACTTGGCGGACTTGAGGACGCTCGGCTGACTCCTTACTTCTGCTCGTCGCAGCGCCATCGCCTACGGTCTCGACAAGAAGGGTGGCGAGTCGCAGATCATCGTCTACGACCTCGGAGGCGGAACCTTCGACGTCTCGCTCCTCTCGATCGACGACGGCGTCTTCGAGGTCCTCGCCACCGCCGGAGACACCCACCTCGGAGGCGAGGACTTCGACAACCGCGTGATTGACTACTTCACCAAGGAGTACAAGAAGAAGACGGGCACGGACGTCAGCTCCAACCTGCGCGCGATGGGCAAGCTCAAGCGCGAGGTCGAGAAGGCCAAGCGCACGCTCTCGAGCCAGCAGTCGACCAAGATCGAGATCGAGGCGTTCGAGGGCGGCAACGACTTCTCCGAGACCCTCACCCGCGCCAAGTTCGAGGAGCTCAACATCGACCTGTTCCGCAAGACCATGAAGCCCGTCGAGCAGGTTCTCAAGGACGCCGGCGTCAAGAAGGAGGCCGTTGACGAGGTGTGTTTTGCCGCCTTTCTTCGTGCTGTAGCAGAACGGCTGACATCCTTGGTCCCTTCCGCCACAGATCGTCCTTGTCGGTGGCTCGACCCGCATCCCCAAGGTCCAGTCGCTCCTCCAGGAGTACTTCGGCAAGGCCCCCTCCAAGGCCATCAACCCCGACGAGGCCGTCGCCTACGGCGCCGCCGTCCAGGGTGGTATTCTTTCGGGCGAGGCCGGCACTGAGGACGTCGTCCTCATCGACGTGCGTTCATCCATACCCTTCTGATTGCACAACTCTGAGCTGACCGCATCATCCTTCGTCCCGCAGGTCAACCCCCTCACCCTCGGTATCGAGACCACCGGCGGCGTGATGACCAAGCTCATCCCGCGCAACACGGTCGTCCCGACCAAGAAGTCCCAGATCTTCTCGACCGCGGCCGACAACCAGCCGACGGTGCTGATCCAGGTGTTCGAGGGCGAGCGCTCGCTCACCAAGGACTGCAACCTGCTCGGCAAGTTCGAGCTCCAGCACATCCCCGTGCGTCCCTCTTTCCGCTGCGTTTCCCTCACAATCGACCGCTGTCGCTGACCTCTTTTCTACCTTTCGACTTGCAGCCTGCGCCCCGCGGTGTTCCCCAGATCGAGGTCACGTTCGAGATCGACGCCAACGGCCTCATGAAGGTCTCTGCGCAGGACAAGGCGACGGGCAAGGGCGAGGAGATCGTCATCACCAACAACCGCGACCGGCTCTCGCCCGAGGACATCGAGCGCATGGTGCGCGAGGCCGAGGAGTTCGCCGACGAGGACGCGGCCATCAAGAAGCGCATCGAGGCGCTCAACTCGCTCCAGAACTCGGTCTGGGGGCTCAAGTCGCAGCTCGCCGACGCCGAGGGCCTCGGGGGCAAGCTCGAGGAGGCCGACAAGAAGACGCTGCTCGACGAGATCAAGGACATCGGCGAGTGGATCGACGAGAACCAGGCGTCGGCGGACGCGGCCGAGCTCGAGGAGAAGCTCGCCCAGTTCCAGTCGGTCGTCTCGCCCATCACGTCCAAGCTCTACCAGCAGGCGGGCGGCGACGACTCGTACGCCGGTCACCATGACGAGCTGTAGATGGGTCTCTTGCGGTTTCAAGGGCCTTTAGTTTTGAAGAGAAGAATTGAAAAATCGAGATCTGCATGCAGTCTTTCCTCATCTTGCCGGTCGTGCTTGCGAACTCCCTTTCGCCTGTCGCAGGTTGAGCAGAGCTATGAGAACCCATGCGTTTTTTAGATCGGCGGAGGCTCGCCTGGCCTGATGGGACATAAGGTCATGACTTTCAAGGGTACCGGGCATGCGGATGTTGAGATCAAAGCAAGATGGATGAAGAGGCAGCGAGCGGGGAAGGCTTAAGTTTGAGACGCGCGGAGTGAGATTGTGATCGGCACGCCGCCCAAGATGTAGCCAACGGAAGAGCAGGAGGGCTCGATCCGCTTGCCGAGCAGCAGCGGGTCGCCCACGGCGATTTCGAGGTCGATCACCATCATCGCGTACGCCTGCAAAAAGCTCTCGTTTTGGAAATTGACCTCGAGCACCAGGGAACGGGCGGCGAACTCGGGTGCGAAGAGAGCGCGGTGGACCTGAAGGAAGTTGATGTCGACGTTGTTGCGGCGGAGGCTCCAAGGGTCGTTGAACTCCCAAATGAAAGTCTTGATGGTCGGGCACTCCCGCAGAAGAGCGATCTCGCCGGAGGTGGAGTCGAGGGGAGAGAGCTGTAGGACGTTGTGGAACGTTACGCGCGAAAGACGCGTCCAGGGGCTGAAGATTGGCAAATCGGAGTAGAGAGGGAAGATGCTGGGGAGCTGGGGAGGTTCTGGACAGTGCTTGATCTCGAAGGCGGCGACAAGCGAGAGCGAAAGCGGGTCCGTCAGGGTGACCAAATGGCGTAGGAATTCGCCGAAGTGGTGCACGGGCGATAAAGTCTCGTGCAGGACGATGGCGGTGAGATTGGGAAGCGGGGCGAGGTAGCGCGGGATGACTCCGGCCGTGTCCCCTGCAGCATAACGGCCTGCCAGGCGCTGCTTCCAGACGTTGCGTGCTCGAGCAGTTATCTCTAGCGTACGTGGGGCGTCCTTTGGGATTTTGGATAGGTAGAGACCTGTGGGGACGTAGAGAAGGTTGTGCGGAAAGGTACCGGGGAAGTAGATGGTTTTGAAGAGCTGTCGACGGGCGATAGGACGCAGGAGGCGCGAGACTTGAGAGATGTCGAGCAGCGTCCTCCTCGGGTAGAGGTCGTCGTGAAACTGGGGTTCGATGTACGAGACGATCTGCTCCCAAAGCTCGTAGGGGAGCGGCGCGCACTCTACGGCGCACAGGGGCCGCCATCAGCAGCGCGGCGCGTCTGTTCGCCAGGAAAGAAAAAAGCGCACCATGTAGGGACATCTTAGAAAGCGCGTCGGCTCCAGTGTTGTTAGCGTCGTTGGAGCTCATGTCGGGACTGCGATAGAGCAGCCAGGGTCGTCCGTCTGCTAAACTTGATGGAGGATTCAAAGGAGCAGGAGCGACAACGCACTGAGGAAGGGGTTCTGAGAGGATGGGTGGCAAGTGGGAGCGAGAGAACCCCGGCAGTTGCACTGAGCACGCGCGCCGGCCTTCTCGAGACAGAGTGGATGGCAGGGACTGCGAGTTGAAAGCGTCCGATCAGTGCAGGAAGGGAGGCCGCTGCGCATCATCCTCCAAGGTGAGCAGGGACCGCAACAATTGCAAGTCAGTGAGCCAGCGCCGACCGATGGCTGGGTTAGCACCAGATGTCGTCCCTGCTCTCCTGCGACGTTGCTGAGCAGCGTTGAGTATGGGCCGAGCTGTCGTCGGCGGGTCGAGCGGCCAGGGCGGACTTTTGGCGGGCTCTTCCTCCCGACCCTGACCCTGCCCAGCTCGCCTACCCGTCCACCGGTCCTCCTACACCAGCTCGGCATCCTTCGCGTCTCTTGCACGTTCATCAGCTTGCAGTGCAGCCTCCTCCGCGCGCTCAGCCATGTTCTCCCGCCTGCTTACGACCTCCCTCCGCGCGTCCGCCCCGCGTCCGACCGCTCTCGTCCGCCCGACTCTGCTCACGCCGGCAGCGCGCCCGTCAACAGCAACGCTTCGCGCGTCCCTACGTGCCTACTCGGACGCTGCGCCTGTGGAGGACGCTGCGCTGAAGCTCAAGGGCGAGCTCAAGGCGGCGCTCAAGACGGCCATGAAGGCGCGGGACGCAGGCAAGACGGGCATTGTCAAGGTGCGCGCCTGCTGCTCGCTGTCCCTTCCGGGCTGTCCTGTTGCTAGCTGCTGACGTCCTGCCTTGTTGTCGCGTTGCCGCTGTTCCGCTCGCTCGCTTCCATCGCCTGCCGAACTTGCCGCGACGCCGCGCGCAGAGCCTGCTCGCCGACGTCACATACTTCGAGAAATCGTTCTCGCCGCCGATCGAGGCTTCCGCCGAGCAGGTCGTCAAGGTCATCCAGAAATCGATTGGCAGGAGGGTGCGTGTCCTCGCATGGGCTGTCGCTGAGGTCCAGCGCTGATCATCGTCGTCCTCCCCGTGCGCCGCGCCGTCGCCCCCTCGGACACGATGTGATCATCGCACACGAGCAGAAGGAGAGCGCGGACCAGTACCGGGCGGCCGACCGCACGGACCTGGCCGAGAAGGAGGAGCAGGAGGCCGAGTTCATCTCGACCTTCCTGCCCGCGTTCATGCCGCTTGAGAAGGTCGCGCGCCTACCTCCTCTTCCGCGCAGCACGCCCCGTCCCTGACCCCACTTGCCCCGGTCTGCAGATCTCGCCCATCCTCGCCCGGCTCGCAGAGGAGCTCAAGCTTGAGCCCGGTGCGGGCAGCATGAAGGCGCTTGGCGGCCTGCTCGGCGCGTTCTACAAGGAGGTCGGCCGCACCGCCGCCGACACCAAGGTTGTCACGCAGGCGGCGAAGGAGCTGCTGGGCCTCAAGTAGGGGCCGGAATAGATGGAAGCACACAACTCATGGATGGTCAGGCACTGCGCAAGCCCGTTGGGAAGCATCAGCGAGAGAGCAACGAGTGGTCAGGGGCATGTCGCGAGCTACGCGCGGACTCGCCGCTCGAGGCAGAGAGGAAAGCGCCTCGCCGCCGCTCTGTAGTCCGAACGAGCCATGAGCCCTTCGAGCGCTTGCAGACCCGACCTAGTAGGCCAGCTGAGCGAGCGTCTTCGGGTGTCGCAAGTTTCGCTCGTGAAGTGACGAGCGGTGCTTGCGCGTGCTGTTCTGGTTGAAGTCCGTGCGCCTGCGCCGTGCTCCTTCCTTCCTTGCGCTTGACTACGAACGTCCTCCAAGCCTCTTCGTCGCCCCCTATCGCACGCTGGCCGCCCATGATCCTCTCGGTCATCATCTTCAACACGGCGGGCGCGCCCCGGCTGTCCAAGTTCTACACGCCGACGCCGCCGGCGACGCAGCGCGCGCTCATCGCGGCCATCTTCGGGCTCGTGTCGAGCCGGCCTGCTGGGGGCCAGGTGTGCTCGTTTCTCGACGCGCCGGAGCTTAGGGAGGGCTTCGGGGAGGACGCTAGGGTCGTCTACCGGTGCGTTGTTCCTTGCTACGATTGCTGGCCGTCGCTCGTTGCTGAACTTGGCCGATGTGTGCGCGGGGGCCACGCTTGCAGGCAGTTTGCGACCCTGACCTTCGTCTTCACGGTGTCGCCGTCCGAGTCTGAGCTCGGGATCCTCGACCTGATCCAGGTGTTCGTCGAGGCGCTCGACCGCATCTTCAGTAACGTGTGCGAGCTCGACCTCGTGTTCGGCTTCGACGAGGTCAACTACTGCCTGGCCGAGATCGTCCAGGCTGGGCTGGTGCTCGAGACCAACATCTCGGTCATCGCTGCCAACGGTGCGCCCCATCATCTCCTCTCATGGCACTCGCAGGGAGCTGACCCGATAGCTGCACATTCTATCGCCTCAGTGACGGCCAAGTCGGTCGCGCGCCGGAAGAGCGCCCAGGCGTCGTCCCTCCTGCCCGCAGGGATGGCCGACGTCGCAGGCGCAGGCGGCGCCGGCAGGGGCAGGATCATCCCTGGCATCGGACCGGGTGGGCTTGCGGGGTTCGAGAAGGGGCTCGGGTGGGCGTCGTCTTGGCTCCGAAGCGGGCGGTGAGCGGCGGACAGAGGAGTTTGGCAAGGGGGCGACCAGCCAGCGCCAATTGGGCGCACGGTTGACGGACGATGCGCAGGGCGGGCAAAGCTTCGGACGCCAGCCGTCGCTTGGAGACTGGTCTTCGCTTCAGGCGACGCTCTGCGCGCAGATGTGAAGCGGCACCCATCGCCCGACGAGCCCGTCGTCGGCCGCAGCCGCGGTCGTCGTGGGTCGTTGGTGCGGGCGGCCAGCTGCCGCGAGGGCACATGGACTCGTCGCGGGAGAAGTCGCAGCTGCAGCCTTCCGCTCGCGGTGCTCGACGGCAATCAAGTAGTAGCTCTGACTCTGCCATGACTTGAGCTTGCTTGCGGGACTGGAGCCAAGTCACGTTGCCCCGTGCCGACCCGACCGGTCGGACGTCCGCCCGCGCGCGAGCTCCGGCTGCGCGGCTGACGCTGAAAGCCGACTGCTGCTGCCCGCCGGCGAGCTTCCTTCATCGTCCACCCCCTCCTCCTCCTCCCCTGCCCTCGTATCCAGCAAGCATGTCAGCCAGCTCAGTCAAGGGTGTCCAGGTGCTCGGTCCGTCCCTCCGCTGGCCAGAGCAGGAGAGCCATGCCTGCTTCCCGCCGCCCGCCATCTGCTGGCCTGTGATCGTCCTTCCCTGACCCGATCACCTCCGTCTGCTCACCCGTCCAGCCAAAATCAGCCCTGCTCAGGCCGAGATCCTAACGCCCGAGGCGCTCGAGTTCATCGCCGCCCTGCACAGGACGTTTGACGGCACGCGCAAGGAGGTCCGTCTGCGGCAGTCCGCTTCGCCTGCGTCCGCTCACCCCGCTGACCCCTTCGGCCGCCCTCGACGTCCGTCATCAGCTGCTGCTCAACCGCCTCGCGCTCCAGCAGGAGCTCGACAAGGGCGCCAAGCTCACTTTCCCGCCCGAGACGGCGCACGTCCGCGAGGATCTGTCGTGGCGCGGTGCTGGGATTGGACCTGGGCTCGAGGACCGCCGGTGCGCTCCCTCCCTCCTGCCGTTGCGGCCGTTGATGCTCGACGCTGACTCGCCTATCTGCAGGGTCGAGATCACTGGACCTACTGACAGGAAGATGGTCATCAACGGTGCGCCCTTGCGCTGATGAGACGGGTTCAGTTGCGGTGCTGACGACTGCGCGCGCAACGCTCTGCCTCTGCACAGCGCTCAACTCTGGATCGAAGACGGTACGCTTGCCTTCGTTTTCTCTGCCCTTGTCGTCCCATGTTGACCCCCCTCCCCTTCGTTCGCAGTTCATGGCCGACTTCGAGGGTACGGTCTTATCGGACGACGTCCAATCAGCGACATCCAGCTGACCCTTATCGGAGTGCTGCGCGAACACTTGCAGACTCGAACGCGCCGACGTGGGACAACATGGTCAACGGGCAGATCAACATGCGCGACGCCGTGCGGTGCGCCATTCTCTCTACTTCTGTGAGGCCGGCTTTCACAGGTCAGCTGACATGCTTCGGGTGCTGTGCCGTGCGCAGCGGCACCATCTCGCTCGAGACGAGCGGCAAGACGTACAAGCTCAACCCGTCGCACGCCGTCCTACTCGTCCGCCCGCGCGGGTGGCACCTGTTCGAGCCGCGCGTGCTCGTCGACGGCGTCGAGATCAGCGGGTCCATCTTCGACTTTGCGCTCTATTTCTTCCACAACGCGCACGAGGCCGTTAAGCGCGGCTTCGGACCCTAGTGCGTCGCAAGGTCTATCAGACTGGCCGGCTTGTCGGCTGACAGGTCCTCCCTTTTGTCGGTGTGCAGCTTCTACCTGCCCAAGATGGAGCACTACCTCGAGGCCAGGCTCTGGAACGACATCTTCAACTTTTCCGAGGCCTACATCAAGCTCGCGCCGGGCACGATCCGCGCGACCGTCGTACGTCCGCCTTCTGCGACCCTATGTTGTGCAACACAGGCTGAACATGAGACCCTTGTACAGCTCATCGAGACGCTCCCGGCCGCCTACCAGATGGAGGAGATCATTTATGAGCTGCGCGAGCACTCTGCCGGCCTCAACTGCGGGCGATGGGACTACGTGAGCTGTTGCCGTTTTTCTTCTCCGCCGGTCATCCTTCTGACCCTCGAACTCCTTGTCGCTCGCGCAGATCTTCTCGTACATCAAGAAGCTGCGCAACCACAAGCAGCACGTCCTGCCAGACCGCTCAGAGGTGACGATGACGGTGCCGTTCATGGACGCGTACGTCCGACTGCTTATCAAGACGTGCCACCGACGCAAAGTGGCCGCGATGGGCGGCATGTCGGCCCAGATCCCGATCAAGAACGACCCGGCCGCCAACGGAGCCGTCACCGCCAAGGTCAGGGCCGACAAGGTGCGCGAGGTCACCGCGGGCCACGACGGGACGTGGGTCGCACACCCGGCGCTCGTCAAGATTGCGATGGACGTCTTCGACGAGCACATGCTCGGGCCGAACCAGGTGCGGTCGGCACTGTTCATTCCTCAGTTGCCCTGTGGTTGCTGATGAGGTCCGCACGGCGCGTAGTACCACGTTCGCCGCGAGGAGGTGACCGTCAAGCCCGAGGACCTCGTGTCGAGTAGCGTTCCGGGCAAGATCACGCTCCAGGGCCTGTCGGACAACGCGTCTGCCGCGCTCGCCTACTGCACCTACTGGATGTCGGGCAACGGCTGTGTGCCCATCAACCACCTGATGGTGCGTGACCTCGCTGCTTCCTACATCTGCACTTGATGGCTGACGATGAGTCGGGGGATCGTGCAGGAGGACGCCGCGACGGCCGAAATCGCGCGCTGCCAGCTCTGGCAGTGGGTGCACCACGCGGCCAAGCTCGCCGATGGCAGGCCCATCACGGCCGGCCTCGTCGCCGACGTGCTCGCGACCGAGGCGCAGAAGCTCGCGAGCTCGTCGCCCGGCATCTCGGTCGAGAACGTCGAGGTCGCCAAGCGGTACCTCGTCGGCGAGGTCAACGCCCAGTTCCCGAGCGAGTTCCTCACCTCGTGCGTCTTACCGTCCTACTACTCTCCCCTTGCTCGGCAGACTGACCTCTCACTCCCTGCAGGGACCTGATGGCGCGCCTGGACCCTGGCCTGACCCGACCTGCGCATCTTTGAGATTCCGCGCCTCTCATGCTTCCCCTCGCGTCCATTTTTGCCCGCCTCGTTGTACGCCTACCTTCTTGACTCGCTTCGCTATTATGATGATCTTTCTCTTGCGGCAAATCACTGCGAGCAAAGCAGAACGATTCCATCTGTCTAGGAACAACCCGAACGTTTGTCTAAGGCTACAGAACTCCGACCCTCGCTCCCTACGCGCGCCCACCCCCGCGCATCGGACGCTCTATACGCGCTTCCAGTGCTCGGCAAAGCACTTGTTGATGCGCTTCTCGTCGCCGGCCGGGGGAAGATCCTTGCCCTGCTGCAGCGCCCACTTGCGGACGAACGCCGGATAGTCGGTGATGACGCCGTCGACGTTGCACACGTCGAAGAGGTACTCGATCAGGTTGAGCCCGTTCGCCGTCCACGGCGCGACCTTGAGCCCGTGCGCGTGCGCGACCGACACCATCTCGGCCGTCGTGAACGGCTCGAACGCGGGCTGGGCCGGGTCGGCGGTGGACCCGGCCGCGCCGGCGGGAGAGAGGTAGTCGGCGCCGATCGAGGCGGCCGCCTGTGCGACGCGCGAGGAGACGGTGCCGTTGAAGCTATCGATGTCGATACCGTTGAGCCAGGGCGAGCCGCCGGTTCTGTGCCGCCCATCGGACCTCTCGTCAGTGCGTGCTTTTGCGCGCAACACGAGGACAGAAAGAGAGACGCACCCGTGATACGTCAGGTTGGCGACGCCGTCCAGCGTAGGGTAGATGGTCGACGCGTCGCACAGCGCCGACGTGCGCAGATCAGGCGCGACCTGCTTGGAGTAGATCACGGAGTCCCAGGCAAAGGACTGGTGCGTGACGCGGTCGATGAAACCGGCACCGCGGGCCGACAGGATCGCGTAGAAGGCGTCGACAAAGTCCTCGGTCGCGCGCGTCTCGTTGCGCTGGGCGGCGTTGATCTTGGTCTCGATGTTGTAGAGGACTGCGTGCGCCGAGCGGAGGCCGTCGTCAGTGCGCATAGCGGGGAGGAGGAGAGGGGCAGCGCGACGAACCAGGCTCGTCGGTCGCGCAGTCGACAAAGTCGAACAGGTCCTCAAGCTTGGAAAGCTTGGTGCCCGGGTACTCGAGCTGGAGGGGGAAGCCAGCGAGGCGGGTGCTGCCGCAGTCTGCGAAGGGCATGGGAGGGACCGCTGATCAGCGCGAGTCCTTGCCGGATGCTAACGAAGGAGCAGGGACTGACCGAGCGTCTCGATCTGCGCGTACGTGAGGTTGGCGACGTTGCGACCGACGTACGGAAACAGCTCGTCGCCCTCGAACGCGGGCGCCGTGTCTTTGCACTTCGTTGCGTCAATGCTGCACGCAACCCGCTTCCCGTCAGCAGCGAGCGAGGTCATGACGCTACGAGCGAGGCCAGAACTGAGTGCAAGCAGGAACGCACATCTCGTCGTGCCAGACAATGAGGTGTCCGTCCTTGGTCAGGCCCTGAGCGATTCGAGTATCAGGTGGGTTCTCGTCAGCATTGTCATCCCCCCCGGCACACGGACGATTCGGACGTACCACATCGAGCTCGAGCGTCGTGACGCCCGTCTTGAGCGCGTCGGCGAACGCAGGCATGGTCGACTCGACGATCTCCTGCTCGCCATCAAACGTACGGGACCAAGTCAGGGTTGGCACGTGCGCGCGGTGCAAGATGGACGACGCACACCACGGCCGCCACGGTGGGCCTGCAGATCGAAGTACCTGCTCACAGCGAACACCCGTCAGCCGTGCGAGGCGGCAGACGGGAACGGAGAGGCGCACTTGGAGTACTCCCAGCGCCGGGCGAGCGCCTTGGGCTCAGTGACGGGGGCGGCGGACGCGGTCGACGCGAGGAGGCCGAGGAGGGCGAGGGCAGAGGCGGCGGCCATCTTTGGACAAGATGAAGAGGAGGAGATGAGACTGAGGTTGACACTCTCGCTCGCTGCGCGTCAGCAGCTTAAGAACGGTCGACGGTAGGGTGCGCACGCATTGAGGCGACGGACGGTGAGATGCCAAGGACCACCGTCGATCCTGCAACTCGCCTGCAACGTTCGCCTCCAAGCACATCGCTGCCCATCCCGCCCGTCGTCGTCGTCGTCAGCGGGGTCGGTCAGAACGTGTCTCGTTTCGAGTGCGATGACGGACGACGTCGGTGGTGAGCGCGCGAGGAAGGAAGGAAGGCGGGACGCGGGCGAGCAGGGCGGCCGATGAGTACCGCAAGCTGCCCGCTCGCCACATGAGCGCGACACAAGTGAGCCCGCGACGCTTCAGGCTATGCAGTGGGCAGGCGGGGGAAAAGACGAGGTCAACGTGGTCACTCTCGAAGAGCGGCAGGGATCGAGGGAAGCTGTCCGAGTTGCATGCTAGACGCTGCATCCTTCACTTGAGGCCGGCGCCCGCCTCTGCGCCTTCCTCGCCCGCGGCGTCCGCGCCGGCCCTGTTGCCCCTCCCTTTGCGCTTCGCGCCCTTCGCCCTCGCCTTCCAGTCGCGCGTGAGCAGCCCCTTCACCTCCTCCCACTTGTCCTGCATCGCCTGCTCCCCTTCGCCCTCGGGCCGCCAGAACCCGCCGCAGCCCGTGTTGAACTTCTTGTCGTGCTCGAGCGCGAGCAGCGAGCGCGACTGGACCTTGGGGCCCTTGGCCGCCTCGGCGTCGGTCAGGTGCAGGTGGGCGAAGAAGTACGGCGTCGCGGCGTCGGGCCTGAACGGCTGCTTGCCGAGCGGGAGCGTGGGCGCCGGCGCCGGCGCGGCCTGGTACGACGGCAGGCCGGCCGCAGCCGCCCGCGAGGGGTGCATGTACCCGCCTGACGGGGCGGACGACGGGGGCGGCGGCGAGCGCCGGATGGGGAGCGCCGCGGTGGCAGTCGGGTCCTCCTCGTCCAGCTCGATGTCGAGGCCGGAGAAGAGCGAAAACGACGGCGCTGGGCGAACAAGGCCGGATGGATGCGCATCAGTAGGGAGCCTCCGGGGAACAGGGTCAGGATGAGGATGAGCGACGCACCATCGTCCGTCCGAGGCGCGAACATCGCCTTCAGCTGCCCGATGTCTGTCTTCCTCCCGCCCTGCCCTCCCTCGTCGTCGCCGCCGTCGTCCACGTCCATCTCGTCGTCGCTCACTTCGTCCCGCGCACCGCCGCGGATGCGGAGCACGTCGCCCTCGCCCTCGCCCGTCGTGGAAGCAGCAGCAGCAGCGGCGGCCTCGCGCGCCGCCTCCTGCGCGGCCTCCCAGTCGCGCAGCTCCTTCATCGCGAGCGCGACCGGGTCGAGCTCGTCCACCTGCTCTTCCTGAGCCGGCGAGGGCGACGGCATGGGTTCGTCGTCGTCGTTGTCGTCCGCGGGAGGGACGGGGACGGATGCGTCGAACGTCACCTGCTTCTTCGCCGACTTGGGAGGCTGGGCGGCCTTGACGGGGGGAGCAGCAACAGCAGCACCAGCAGCAGCGGCGGCGGCGGCGGCGGGTGCAGGCGCTTTCTTGCCCTTTGCCACGGAAGGCGCCTTGGCCGCCGGCGCCTTCTTCGGGGGAGGGTTGGCCTCCTCGGGAGCCGCGGCGGCGTCGTCGTCGTCGTCGTCCGAGTCCGAGTCGTCGTACGCCCACGCCGGAAGCTGCGGCGCACTGCCCTCCTTCGCCCGCGCGACGGCGGACGCGTCGTCGTTGTCGTCGTCGTCGAGGAACGACACGGCCCCGAGCGGCGCAGCCTCCTCGTAATCCGCGGCCTGGGCCCCCTCAGCGTCGTCCTTGAACAGCGCGGCGAACACGCCCATCCCCCTGCTCCGCTCGGCGGCGACGAGCGCCGCGAGCTCCGGGTCGACGCCGCCGCCGCCGGCAGCCGCGCGCTGGCCCGGCTTCGCACGCGCCGCCTGGGCCTGCTTGGCAGGCTGCGACGGCGCGCGCAGGGCCTTGTCCGCCGGGCCGGTCGTCTCGCGCGAGACGGGCTCGGCGAGCGCGGCCGCCTTGGCCGCGGCCTTCGCGGCGGCTTTCGAGAGCTTGGAGCTGGCCGGCGCAGCGGTGGGGAGCGCAGGGGGAGGAGGCGCAGGGGCGGAGGCGGGCGGAGGGGGGGAGGGGGCGGTGAAGAGGGGCGAAGGGGCGCGGTTGGACTCCGGGAGGAGCGAGGGGAAGTCGTCGTCGTCGTCGTCGTCGTCGTCGTCGTCGTCGTCGTCGTCGACCTCAGCCTCCGCCGCAGAGCCCTGGGCAGCCGCCGCCTCGTCGTCGTCGTCGTCGTCCGCAAACAGCCCCTTGGCCTTCTCGGTCGCCGGCCCCAAACTCGGCCACGCGTCGAGCTCGAGCTCGTCCTCGCTCGACGGCGGCTCCGCGTGCTCTGCGGCCGCCTGCGCGCTGGGCGCGGACGGGTGGTCGCCGGCGGCGGCGGCGGCGGAGGAGGAGGCGTGCGCGTGCAGCGCGCGGAGGACGAGCGCGAGCCGCTCGGGCCGGCCGACGGTCACGGCCTCCTCGAGCGAGCCGTCCTCGGTGCGCCAGGTGACCCGCCCTCCTTGGCCCTGCTCGCACACCCACACCCCCGCGCCGGCGCCGGCGCCGAGCTCCGCCGCCCCCGGGTCGAGCATGTCGCCCGCGAGGTGCGTGCGCTCGTACCGCCTCGGGTCGACGACGACGCGGCGCGCGCGGTCGGGCCCGCGCTCGGCGCGCTTGCCCTGGCCCGTCCGCTTCTTCTTGGGCGCGGCGGCCGCCGGCTGGAGAAGCCCTTTCGAGGAGGTGGCGGCGGGGGCGGAGGCCGGGAGGGGGAGGGTCGGCCGCGGGAGGGGGTGCAGCGGCTGGAGGAGGAGGGGGCGGACGAGGTGCTGCAGCGGGGTGAGGTGCCAGTGCTGCAATCGCAAGCGAGGGCAGACACCGCCCCAGGCGCCGGGTCAGCTTCCTCGCCCGCCTGCAAAAGGAAGAGGGAGGAGAGAGAGACTCGCCTTCTTGTCCTGCGCGCGTACGACGTCAATCGGCTCCATGTGCTTTGCCTCGACCCCATGCACGCCTCTGCCGAGCTTGCGCTTCTTGACAACCTTGCTCTTCGCCCCGGCCTCCTCCGCGCCGCCGCCGCCGCCGCCGTCGTCGCCGGCCTTGCGCTTGTCGGCCGCGGCTGCGTCGCGCTCGCGCGCGAGCCGGACGTCCCACGGCGGCCTGGCCTCGGCGATGCGGAGCACGCACGACTTCCACGTCGCGCCGGAGAGGAGCGAGAGGAGCCGGGCGACCTGCGCCGGCGTCGTCTGGAGCGTGACGAAGGCGAACGTCCGCGGGTGGCCTGCGGCCCCAACGACCGCACGGGCGCAGAGAGAGAGGGGAAGCAAGCAGGCAGAGCGAGGGAGAGCTCGTCAGCAGCGTTTCGCGCCATGCGCTGCGAGGAGAGAGAGAGAGAGGGGGGGGCGCACCGTTGCCGTCGAGACCGACGCCGTCGACGCGGACGACGTCGCCGAACGAGCCGAAGCGCTGGCGGAGGTCGGCGTGGGAGATGCTGGGGTTGGAGAGGCCGCTGACGTGGAGCCGGCGGGTGACGGACACGTGCTGCTGCTGCTGCTGCTGCTTGGGGGGAGCCATCTCGGGCTTGGCTGGCTCGGAGGGGAGGGGGGGGGAAGACAAGGAACTGCGCGCATGGCTCGGCGGCGGGAAATCTGGCCATTTCGCATCGGGGGAGGGTCGGGGGTTCACTCCCCCAGGTCACCCCCGACGCTGACGGTCGGCTAACCTCCGACGACGACGGTCGCCACCCGCTGCCATCCCCCCCCCCCCCCCCCCCCCCCCCCCCCCCCCCCCCCCCCCCCCGCCCCCACCCCCCCCCCCCCCCCCCCCCGTCCCCCCCCCCTCCCCCCCCCCCCCCCCCCCCCCCCGCGCGCCGTCTGCTCTCCTCCCGCGCAGCCCACGCATCCACACCCCCCTCGGCACCCACCCTCCCGCTCACCCACACACCCCGCTTCCATCGGTGCCTTTCCCTTCCCTTCCCTTCTCCCACGTAACGCGCCTCGCTCGCTTCAGCGCAACTCGTGCGCTTCCAGGCCCGCCCCCCACTGCCCTCGCCGTCTCGGTCGCCGCCTGTGCGCGCCAGCTCCAGAGTGCTCCCCCCCACCCTTGCTTGCTCTGGCACCTCGTCCGCGCCACTTCCGCACGTTCGCTAGCGTCCCTTCCCCCGGCCTCTAGAGCGGCAGTGCTGTCTGCCCTTTCGGGCCTGAAGGCAACGAACGGCACATCGAACGTTCTCCCCCCCCCCCCCCCCCCCCCCCCCCCCCCAAACCAAAAAAAAAACAAAAAACACAACCGCCCCGCACACACCGGCCCACTCTTGCGACAACAGGAACAAA